>JAJOOR010028451.1:0-19448 GCA_036250505.1 Solanum acaule | reverse complement strand
CCCGCCCCCCTACCCCCCCCCCCCCCCCCCCCCCCCTCAAATTCAAAAAGTATACTTAATTAATATATCCAAATTGAGAGTCCTTTTACTAATGAGATCAGCTATTTTGGGACAATTGTTTCGTGTAAGATTTTCATTGCGTGAATAAATGAAAAATGATAAGTGCAATACAAGCAAGATAACATTTTGTTTGGATGAAAATACAAAGTATATAGGTTTAAAAATAGCTTATCCATGAAGATCTAGTCAACACAAGCCAATTGAGTAAAGTCGCATACGCCCCATCATAGAAGATAAACAATAATAATAGCAATATATATCGTATGATATTATACATGGAATTTGAGGATTGAAGGGTAAAATATATGCAAATTTAACTTTATCGAGTACAAAAATTATTTTGAAAGACTCGAGATACAATAAAGCGATTTTTAAAATAGACTTGCAAAATAGAAAAAAGTGAAAATATTAGATAATAGTACCTAAATTTATTTTCTCCATTTTTCACAATTACATTTTTATCGATCATAAAAATAGGTTGTATTTATTATCATATGCCAAACAGTTGTAACCATGTGCTACACAAATATTTTTTTGAAACAAATATTTGTTTTCTCACCGCTAAAATATAACATTATATAATTGCAAAAATTATTGAATAGTCTAGATTTACGTAAGTTAATCCAAAAAACTTATAAGATATTGCCTTTCAAGTACGTACTATTTTTCTAGATCATTTTTTAAAAATCAATTAGTGGCCGTATTAATTAGATGTGGCGTTTAAAGATAGATAATAATGAGTAATTTAGACAAATGCACTCATGATTGACATGATTAAATATTTTTATCTAAAGGTGTATACAATTTTAAAAAAATATATAATATAAATAATATAAACCGAAGCAAGTATAATATAAAAAAGAAAAAAGAAAAAAGAAAAAAAAGAAGCAAGTATTATATTATCTACTTGCAATAGCTCATATATATTAATTATATTGGTTCTGAGTTGGGAAATTAAACTTTATGAGATCGAGTTTCTGTTGTTTCTGAGTAGCATAATGATGTAACAGTCGATTGTTAACAAATTGATCATAGGTTTGAACCTTCTTGGAGAAATTTGATCGATTTTGATTTTTTTAAATTTAAAATAAATGGATCGAATTTACTTTATCCTTTATTTCTATTGCATATGTTCTATTATGTGTGATTAAAAAATTACTGTCAATACATCAATCTAGATTCGATCAAGATATACATTAATTTTCTATACGTAAAACGTTTTCTATTAAAAATAATTTTACAATCAGAGTTCGAACTCGAGAGTAAGGTGATAATAGTAAACACTAGATCACAGCAATGCCATACAATTATTTTAGTCTGAGCTCATGACTAACGTGATCTTTATTGTTGATCTTCCATGCCATGTGATCATTTACTGCCACCAATATAAATTTATTCAGTGGGTTGGTTGAATTTTTCCCATTTTTCAAATAAATTAATATACTATTCTTCCATTTATGAACATTTTGTACAAAAAGAAAATGAACATGTTTGATTTATAAGGGGAATTAAGTAGTTGCAACATTGAATTAATTAGTAGCCAATGGCAAAATACTAATTTATAGGGCTTATTAACTATTAATATTTGAAATCGAAGGTTGTAATTATAAAGGATAAAATTCGGACCGGACATGTAGTCATATCAGAAGGTGACATATGGCAAGCAAAAACAACTAAGATATGATTCAACAAAAATAACATAGGATTTTATTCTTGTACATAACCAATAAGAATGATCTTGCTCGCGATAGATTTAGATCAAGTTGCATGCATGTTAAATTATAAACAAAATCAGTAATGTGGTGGTATAGCGTATCTAGCTTCGGAAGTATGAAACTGGGTATCAGACAATGACCGACTAGAATAAGTTTATGATTTCAAGTTTTCAACCGTTCTCGAGAATCAATCAGAGATCTTCTCGGCCACTATTACGCAATTCAACTTGTAACAAAAGCAACGTATGTAAATAAATTTTTATGAGGAAGAGATTCACCTATAATGTTTCCTAAGACTTAGCTATAAATATACACATATTTATCGAGGATTTGATTCTGATTATTCACTAGCAAATACTTTTCTGATGGCGTCACCAATAGATTCATAAAAAATCAACTTTTATCTTTGAATGAAGTTAGATAGTACAAAAAAAAGTGTCAAATAAATAGGTTAAATGAATTTAAACAAATTGAGTCAATAAATAAATGAATCTCTAATATACAAACTAAAAAATACAGCTTGTCTTGGAAATAAAGTAAAAGTGAAGAAAACCATAAAAAAAAGTGCAAAGCATTTTTGCAACTCTCCAATTGGTACACAAAAAGAGAAAATAATTGGTGATTGTCTTTATTTTAGCACCAGAAAGTCAATGTGTGTTTGCTGGAAAAGGTAAAGAAAATAAATAAATAAATAAAATCAGAAAGAAATTAGGTTGTCTTAAGTCACACTATTGGTGATTTTGATGTATAACTACAGGCAATTACTTCTTAATTATCTTTTTTTTTTTTTACATACACTTAATTCTCTATTCATAATTCATTGTCACATTTCACTTCTTGAAAGTCATTTTACGTAAATTATGAAAGTAAAAACCCGTCTTAAAAGCTGAACGATCTAGATGGAGTTTTGGAACTAATTTTCATTGAAGAATTTTAACTATTTTTTAACCATACATTATCCGAAAATTGCTAGTTTGATAAATTCAAATTCATGTCTCGTAATGTCCATTTAAGAGAAGGTTTGCTAACTACTAGAGATTTCTCAATTTTCAAGACTCAAACCTGATACTTTTAATAAAAAATAAAATACTGAATTATAAAGCCATAATTTTAAAATTCCAATGTTTTCAATGGTATAAATCTAACTATTAAAAATATTAAATTATAAATTCTGAATTTGTCTCTTTTTTCATAGTATTTCTTGATGATGAACTATATGATAACTTTTTAAAAATGAAAAGAGACAAAAGAAGGTGAATATAAATTAGAGCACCATTATATGAAAATGATGGTTAATGATCTCACTGAAATTGTTGAAAATTAGTTAAGTAAACACATCTCAAATAAAAAAGAATAAACATATTAGTTCTATTAGAAAAGAACAAATGTGAATTTCCCAATTGGGCTAAAAATTTATTATTTTCATAGAAATTTATTATGAAGTATAAAGATAATCTAGATGGAGTTTAGGAACTTATTATTATTATTTAAAGTATTTCAACTACTTTTTAAAACTATCTATTATATGAAAAATGTTGGTCTGACTAATCCAAATTCATTGTGTATGATTGGTCACTAATTGTGTTCCTACAAAATATTTCCTCATCACCTGTGAAATTTCTCATTAAAAGCTAAGAAATCCCATCCATCTAACCATATCAATCCCTTGTATTTTTTAAATGGAATAACATAGAAAAAGACGAATACAAAATAAAGCCCCATATATAAAAATGATGGTTAATAATTGATACATCCAAACTTACACTCCAAATAAGAAGTGTAAACGGTCGTTGTCAATTTACAGAACTCAACTAGAGTTGAGGTCGATCCCACAGAGAATTTCTTTACAGATAAAGTTTCACTGTCGCGTTTACTTAATTTTCGTTACTATTTCCTAAACAAATAACACGGAAAGTAAATTAGGTTGATTGAAATGTATTTTACCACCAACACTTGCAGTCAAAACTTAGATACACAATTCATAGGCAATCTTGTTGTAAGTTGATTCAGTTAATTTAAAGAAACCAGGTTTTGTGTTCACTATGACATCAATTATATTGCTCTCCAGAAATTTGAGTGTCAGATAAGTCAATGTTTACAGAATCTCTTTGAATTAATCTAACGCTTCTCAGCCTAATCAGATAATATTCACTCTAATTCTCCCGAACTTAAAGTGTTATCAATAATGGACTTCGATTAATTTGATATGGTGTTAAAGATCTCTTCTCTCGAACTCCAATGCATTAACTTAGTTTAACTTTTTCCTAACTGGTGCTTTTCTCTCGAAAAAACACCAGATACAGGCATGTCTAAAGCGTGCACTCAATAGACTGAAATGATACTGAAAGCTGTAAATTGCAGGTTGTAAACAAAGACTACCTTTTACTCGTTTTACGGAATTGCAACTAGAATATCGTCATAAATCCCACACACCCAACTGTGGTATTTAGCCACTTATGTTTTCAAGTAAAGAATCATTACTGGATAATGAAAACATGTTAAGAAATACTTACGAAAATAATTAGTAAATCAACAACCACTTGATAATCTAATAATCGAAATCCAAACTTCAAACTAATCAGAATAATCTGAATCCAAAATCTAAAGCTCAGAATAATAATGTGTTCTTGGTCGAAACGTAAGATAATGAATAATCATACAAAAACGACCTAAAGTAGTTCAAAAATAGAATGTTAAAAGTGAGTCCTAATCGAAATAGGATTGAATAGTTGGGCATTTTCACTGCTACTCCCATAACCCGTCAAGGGCTTCACGGTCCGTGAAGCCTTCCGTTGTCTTCCCTTAGACTTCCCAAAGTTTGGGTTCTCAATGATACCCACTGGAATAAGGACTACGAACTGCACCACCGTTCGTAGAGAGGACCACGACCCATGATGGTGTCCGTGGTCTTCACTTTGGATCCCAATATTCTTCCAACTCTTCATTGCTTTCACACTAGTTCAACTCTACAGTAGGTACCACGGTCCGTGGTAAGAGCTACGGCCCATGGAACCTTCCATGGTTGTCACTTGGTTATTACTCCTCTTCATCTTCTCAAGGCCTGCACTGCTTCACTTTCACGAGCTCAACCAAGGACCGTAATGGAGTTCACGGTCCGTGGAGTTGGCCGTGAACTTTACTTGAATCATCATCATTTTGCAGCTTCTTTTCCATTTTCTATACCAACCAGACTTTTGCCTACACAATCAACAAACCTATCAAATAGTACAAAATTTCACTTAATTCCAGTGTTATTTAATAGTTCTTAAGCGTCAAATGTGCCACGATTTCACGGCACATCAACACCCTCAACTTAGAACCATTACTTGTCCTCAAGTGATGAGCAAAACAAAACAATCAGTACTCACATCATTTACAGACTTATGACCCTACGCAACAACTATATCAAGCACAATTTGTATCCCAAACATCCGAATCTAACATGTAAGGATCAATACATGACATCTCATTACTTTCAGTCAATCATGTTTATACCTGCGAATCATCAGCTCACACAATCTACTTCCAGATGCAACCACTGTGTCCTCTCACCAAAGAAGTCCCTCGCTCATAATGGTAGGGACTGAGTACTACGCTCACACTCTCAATGAATTTCTAACACTAACAACAAATTACCATAGGCTTGCCCTTGCTTTCTACGCTTTATCTTTCAAACACCCGGAATAGGATCACTGTAGGACTTTGTCGGCTTGTAACATAGGCTCGGGGATAGGGAATGGAGATTTGGTTTTGTGAGTGACTAATCCCTCGATTTTCCAAAATGTCGTTTTCACATATTCTTTTCTGAGTGATTCCCTCTTTTTCTTATTTCATCCCGATCCAGTAGCTATTATTATTCATTCTTTTTTTTTTTTGCAATTTTGATATGCACTTAGCTCACTGGTCGAACCTTTTCTTTGCCTTTTTCTTTCTGTTCGGGTTGCAATCACCCTCAACTTAGGCTTTTGGCCTAAGTTGTGATATCGTACCTTCGGAGAACCAAGGATATGTTATATGTTGGGTAAGAACAAAGACTGACTTAAGGCTCAAATTGGGTTCAAGTGATAAGCTTTTCATTTGGTTCTTTTATTTTTGGCTTTTTACTGGTTTAACAAAAATGACCTACTGATCCTTTCCTATCCGGTTATTCTCATATTCAAGCAAGACTACTTAGGCAAGTTCTATTTTCTGCTCCTAGTGTTAGACTTTAATCAAAACTTACACACACTACACATGATTGTATTTTGTTAGTTTCTTGGTTCACCAATTGATTTATCAGATTAGCCATGTTCAATATATCAGTATCTAAGATGTCATCTAAAGATCCTAACAGTCAAACTCAGATGCAGATTCTCAATTTTCACAAATTAGTTATTGCACAGCTTAACACATAAAACAACCAAAACAATAATACACAGAAACAACCTCCATTTTTCTAACAACTATGTCAGGTTGCTGACCACCCCCTCCCCAAATAGAAAGGACTTTGCCCTCAAAGACGATACAAAACAATCAAATACACAAGCTATGAGGAGGGGTCATACCTACGATGCTCTAGACGCTGGTCGTCGGATCAACATTGGCACCCTTCTCAATGGGTGCACTCTCAGAACTCGAGACATGATCAGTTTGATCCTCCTTAGTCGGAGCAGGTGTGCCGCTACCAGAAGCTCCAACTAAGGCTGCATCTCGCTGTTGCTGTTCAAGGGCTTTCTTTTCCCGAGCTTCCCTCTTTGATGCTCTACGAGCTCTATTTCCTTGCCTTCTTGCCTCTCTAGCTGGGTCAGTAGGGATCTCCTCATCAAGTTCTCCAGCTTTGTGTTTTCTCTTGCCGAATTTACTCGTGTGGGGTGCTCCCCAAAGATCATCGAGTGATTGAGTGGAGGGTGCCTGACTTAACATTTGCATCAACGACTCTCGCATGACCGGAGTGGGCACCTGTTCTGGCTTTTCAGCCATCTTAGCAATTTGAGTGCGTATCTCGACCAACTGGGCTCTGAACTCTTCAGTATCTGCCGAATCGGTAGCCTGGAAGCGATTCTGAACAAGGTTCTCCAAACCATCCATTCTGTCCTTTAAGACTGATAGCTTTGTCCTCATCTTATCTTCGATCTCCTTTTTCATAGCTAATACCTTGGTTTCTATCAGCTGGGGCATCCGGAGCATAATCTGGTCTACCAATGTCCTGGTCTGGCGCTGATCTGCAACCAATTTCTTAAGAAAAAGCATAGGGATAGTGACAAAAGTACCTGGAGTCTGAGAGGTTGAAGCTGGAGGCGGTGGTGCCTCTATGGACAGCTGTGATGACTCTCCATGTTCTGGATCTCTATCTACATGGGGGATGTCAAGTGGGACAAGTGGAACAACAACTAAAGTACCCACATCGGCAAATTTCGCGCCAAAGAGATGGTTCGCGACATTTTTGATTTTGGAAACCTGGTTAGTGTGAATGTTTCACCCCATCTGTCAACTAGGCTGTTTGGAGGAATGTTCGCTCCTTGACATAATTTCCCTATCAGACAGGGAAAATGAAGTACAACTCTCTCATTTAGCGCCATGTCTCTCATCTCGATTGCTATTATCCGTTCCGCATTGACCGTGTAACCTACCATAAGACATGCGACCAACGAGGCCAGGGAAGGTGACAAAGTGTTATCATTAGCTATCGATCGCAATTGCGCTCGGACAATAGCCCACCAAACCTTGGCTGGAAAAGACAGCGAAACTTTAGTAATGAGTGTTGGAGTTGTGGTGACCCAAATTGTATTTTCCCTATCTATGGCAATTTGCTTCGTAATCCAACGTAAAACCCTTTCTCGAGAAATCTGATATTTCATTGTAGCATAACTGGTGACCTCATGATGTTTGCCCTCGAAAAGGCCAGCTGAAACGGCTGCAGAGTATCCGGGCCGTACAACATTCTGTTAATTGACGCCTCAGAAATATCTATTGATTTGCCCTTAACTATGATTGAGTTGAGTAGACCCCAGGTAATAGCCATGTCTTTCTATCCACGCTTTGTGGTCTCTGTATCTGCATCAAAATTCATCAATGTAGCTGCATAAGAGGAATAAAATTCTCTAGTCAGGTGGCTAGAGTATTCGCCAAGTGCATTGTCCATCCAGTCGAACTGATGGAGCTGAAATATCCGATAGATGTTTGAGAATGCTTTGATATCAGCTATCACCACCCTAGTCTCAGGCATAATTGCTCGATTCTTGAAGCCCCCAGTTTTGTTCACAATACCATTGTCGAAGAACTCTTTAAACCTGTTGACAGTCCATATGGAGCGATAACAAGCAATCAGCTGTGGTCTCAATGCAGGGTTAGGTTCCTGAGCGTTCACATACATCACCATGGTATCATCATCGGCGATTTTCTCCTCATCCTCTCTATTAACTACTTTCTCTCGTACTCCAGTTTCAGCTTCTGCTATAGCCACAGGTGGAGAAGTACTTGGGTCGCCTTGAGAATCGTTTTCAGATTCAGCACTGCCCCCCGAGTCATCCGCAGATTGGCTGCCATCCTCAACATCAAATTTACTTTCCGAATTTTCCCCGTTATCAGAACTACTACCTCCCTCTTCATCTTGAGGAGGAGAGTCCTGGAGAATAGCTCTTCTAGCTAGTGATCTAGTAGCCCAAGAGAGTGATCTTTAGGTGTGACATTTGTTTACACCTCAAACCGAGTCGCTTCGGAGTCGTCATGACCCTCTGACTGCAAAGCGGTGACGGGGGCATGTTTGTTAGCAGTCTTCCTTCTGGGAACCATTATACCTGAGAAATACAGAGCTCATTAGTAATCAACATAGTCAAATGACGCACTATTAGGTACTTAGACTTCCCCTGTGTAATATCATTGTGACGCATTGCCTTAAGAATGTCGTCACCCAATCTATCATCGAGAAGGGCCACGGTGAATACAAGAAATTTTTAAAAATTGTACACTATAGTAGTCTGTACGAGAACTTGTACGGGCAGTGGTATGTACCACGAACCGTGAAAGCAATCGTGGGTTTGGGACAGAATCAGTGTACAAGATGGACTATGGGACTTTTTACCAAGGGATGTTCACGGACTGCTTCACGGTCCGTGATATTGCCCGTGAACTTTAACTGACGGCTGGGTTGAGTTAAAGTGTGATCTACGACAACTTGCGTGACCCGTGATGTCTTCTACGGTCGGTACAACCTGTCGTAGTCTTACACTTGGGGCAATATGTTAGTCACCTTCTTCCCAACCTCGAATTTTAGCACTTAACTACCATTTTTACACAAATTCAAACTCTTCATATAACTGAAACTTTACTCTACTTCTTACTCAACTAAATTACTTCACCTAATGTCCACCACCTACTAACATATTCGACTATCTGCTATAGACTAACACATAAAAACAACAAAAACTTCCCAAATTGACTGACCCACTTGTAATTCATCACAAATCACAAGTAACTCGTCACAAACTTGTACTAAACTTGACTAAATCGAAGTAACTCATCTCATTGTCATACAAAATCAACCTTAAAACAAGTGATGAAAGAACTTACTTGGAGTTCAAGACTAATTTTTGCGCAGAAGGATAAATCAGTGATTGCTATTCGAGGTTGTTGACAACTTAGGATTAGGGCTTGGAATCGTTGATGATTTTAGGAATTATGGATAATGGGGACGGTTTTAAATCTCTTAAGAACCGTTATGGAAAAGAAGAAGTGGAAAACCCCCCGACCTTTTGTACTTTAGGAATTTTAGAAACCATTCTTTTAATTTCGATGCCATCGCGGGTTAGGTCAGGTATTTGTAGGATTGAGTTGTGGACGACGGATCGTGAGAGTGCCAGTGATGGTCACCACGGTCCGTGTAGTGGTCTGTTGAACTGACTTTGGGAGCAACATACTTACCTGTGATTCACAAGAGGCTAGACGGTTCATACAAAACATGATGGACTGTGACACCTTTCGTAAACCTTTTTCTTGCAACTTCCAGTAGCTTCTTTAGGTTGATGCTAAAAATCGACGAATTATGAACGTGCCCGTGAAGGGCACCACGATCCGTGATACTGCCAGTGAAGGACAGTCTGCACCCAATTCATGCACTTTATAATCCATTCTCTCCTGCACACATCAATACACAGTGACTCTAAAAAACCAAAGATAAATAGGAAAATGGAAAGTACCTACTATAATTACATCTTGGGTTGCCTCCCAAGTAGCGCCTAATTTAACGTCGCGGTGCGACGCAGGTTACTTGATTACTCAGACTTTATCAAGTTTGCATTCCTCGACAATCTTTACATCATCAGGGACACCCAAATATGCCTTGATTCTCTGGCCATTAGCTTTGCACCTCTCTACTTTATCATTCTCTAGCTCAATAGCACCAGATTGAAATACCTGTGTGACCTTAAAAGGTCCAGACCATTTAGACCTCAGTTTTCCTGAAAACAGACGCAGTCTGGAGTTGAAGAGTAACACCAAATCACCAGGAGTGAAGCTTCTTTTATGAATATGTTTGTCATGATATAGCTTCATTCTCTCTTTATACAGTGCAGACCTTTCATAGGCCCTCAGACAGAACTCATCCATCTCATTGATTTGATCCAACCTCAAATTTGCAGTTTCATTCCAATTTAGGTTCAGCTTCTTCAACGCCCAGGGTGCTCTATGCTCAAGCTCATTGGGCAAATGACATGTATTTCCAAACACCAGTTGGTATGGAGACGTACCAATAGGTGTCTTGAAAGCTGTCTGATATGCCCATAGAGCATCATCCAGCTTCTTTGCCCAATCTGTCCTGTTGGCATTAACTGTTTTGGCTAAGATTGCTTTAATCTCCGTGTTGGAAACCTCCACTTGTCCATTGATTTGTGGGTGATAAGATGTTGCCACCTTGTGTTGTTTTACCCCATACTTGGTCAGAAACGTGCTGAACACCTTGTTGCAGAAGTGAGAACCACCATCACTGATAATGGCTCTAGGTGTTCCAAACCTTGAGAATATGTTTTTTTTCTTCAGAAAACCAGCAACACTCCTTCCATCGTTTTCAGGTAACGCAACAGCTTCAACCCATTTAAACACATAGTCAACCGCAACCAGTAAGTATTTTTTACCATATGAGCTCACAAAGGGGCCCATGAAATCAATACCCCATATATTAAACAATTCCACCTCCAGAATATGTGTCATGGGTAACTCATGGTGCCGAGAGATGGCTCATTGCCGCTGGCACACATCACAACTCCTGACTATGTCAATTGCATCTTGATGAATTGTGGGCCAATAGTATCCACACTGAAGTATCTTGTGGGGTGTTCGAGCACCACCATGATGACCACCAACTGGAGATGAGTGACAGGCCTCCAAAATGTGCAACATTTCAGCTTTCGGAACACATCGCCTAATTATATTGTCAGCACACACCCTGTACAGATATGGTTCATCCAAAAGTACTTGCCTACATCATGCAGGAACCTTTTCCTTTGCTGATATATTAGCCCCTCAGGCATCAAATCACTAACCATAAAATTAGCATAGTCAGCAAACCAATAAATAAGGTCAAGAGTAGCAGTTAATACCTACTCATCTGAGAATGTGTCATCTATCTCGTGCTCAAGTTTATCGTTCTTTGCAGGTTCCAACCTAGACAGGTGATCAACTACCTGGTTCTCACAACCTCTCCTGTCTTTCACTTCGAAGTCAAACTCTTGGAGAAGCAATACCCATCGGATCAGCCTAGGCTTGGTATCTTTCTTTGTCATGAGATATCTCAAGGCAACATGGTCTGTGTGAACTATCACCTTAGTGCCCAGCAGATAAGCTCTGAACTTTTCAAAAGCACACACTACAACCAACAGTTCTTGCTCAGTGACTGTGTAGTTTCGCTGTGCCCCATTTAGCGACTTACTAGCATAGTAAATCGGATAGAACATCTTGTTGCGCTTCTGTCCCAACACAACTCCTAAAGCAGTTCCACTAGCATCACACATCACATCAAAAGGCTCCGCCCAGTCTGGACCAATAATCACTGGTGCTGAAATCAACTTCTCTTTTAGGTACTCAAAAGCTTTAAGGCATGCTCCATCAAAGACAAATTTCACCTCATTCTCTAAAAGCTTGCACATGGGGTGTGCAATTTTGGAGAAGTCTTTGATGAAACGCCTATAGAATCTGGCTCGTCCTAGAAAGCTTCGAACACCCTTCACACAGATTGGCGGAGGTAATTTTTCAATCACCTCAATCTTAGCCTTGTCGACCTCAATTCCTTTCTGTGACACCTTGTGTCTAAGGACTATGCCCTATTTTACCATGAAGTGGCACTTCTCCCAATTTAGCACTAAGTTGGCTTCCTCACATCTCTGTAAAGCCCTGCTAAGATTCAACAAACAGTTATTAAACGTATTGCCTACTACAGAGAAGTCGTCCATAAATACCTCTATAGTGTCCTCAACCATGTCTGAAAAGATGGACATCATACACCTTTGGAATGTGGATGGTGCATTACATAGTCCAAATGACATGCGTTTAAACATAAAGGTGCCATAAAGACATGTTAAGGTGGTCTTTTCCTGATCTTCAGGTGCAATAGATATCTGGTTATAGTCAGAGTATCCATCTAAGAAACAATACCATCCTTTACCTGCCAACCTGTCAAGCATCTGGTCCATGAAAGGCATGGGGAAATGATCTCTCAAAGTCCACTTGTTCAGCTTCCTGTAGTCCATGCACACTCGCCATCCAGTGACTGGTCTCTGTGGGACTAATTCATTCTTGACATTTTCCACCACAGTCATACCTCCCTTTTTAAGCACACATTGCACTGGACTGACCTAGTGGCTAGCAGAGATAGGGTAGACAACCCCATCATCTAACCATTTGATTATTTCTTTCTTAACCACCTCTTGCATAGGTGGGTTCAGCCTTCGTTGTTGTTTAATACTCGGGTTGCAGTCTTCTTCAAGCTGAATCTTATGCGTGCAAATACCTGGATGTATCCCAATTATATCAGCAATGGTCCAGCCAATGGCTCTTTTGTATATTTTTAGCACCTTGATCACCTCTTGTACCTGCTCTTCATTCAAATATGTAGCCAATATCACAGGTAAAGTGTTATTAGTACCCAAGAATACATACCTGAGGTGAGTGGGTAACTGTTTCAGCTCTAACACCGGTGGCTCCTCAATGGATGGTTTCGCTGGAGGGCTTAACCTATTTTTCAAGTCCAAGTCCAATTTATTTGGAGCATACGAATGTGCTCTCATACCCTGCAAGGCATTCACGGTCTCTACATAGTCAGACCAAAAATCAACATCAAAGTTCATCAGTACTGCTGCTAATGTTTCAACAGCTATTCTCTCTTCTTGGGTATCCTCATGACTTCATCAGCGACCATCTCTATTGCATATATCACATTCATATCTCTTGGTTGTTTTATTGACCTGCAAATATTGAACCTTACCTCATCTGTGTTGAGTCTGAACTTCAATTCTCCTCTCTCAACATCCACTAAAGCTCTTCCCATGGCCAAAAAAGGTCTTCCCAATATGATAGGAACCTCAAAATCCACTTCGCAATCCAGAATCACGAAATCAGCTGGAAAGATAAAAGTGTCCACCTTTACCAGTACATCACACAGGATTCCCATCGGCCTCTTTACTGACCTATCAGCCATCATCAACCTTATTGCTGTAAGTTTTGGTACTCCCAAACCTAACTTTTTATAAATGGCTAAATGCATCAGATTTATGCGAGCTCCCAAATCACATAAAGCATTTGCAAGCTTGATTGACCCAATGGTGCATGGTATCGTGAATACACCTGGATCCTCATTTTTCTCAACCAGAGATCTGGTAGCAATGGCACTGCAATGATGGACATCGTTAGAAAAATCATGAATTACAGCTCTTTTCTTGGTAACTAAGTCTTTCATGAACTTGGCATATCTTGGCATCTGCTCAAGAGCTTCTACCAATGGAATGTTTATTGAAAGTTGTTTTAGCATGGTGATGAATTTTGTAAACTTTCTATCTTCAGCTTTCCTTTTGAGCCTTTGAGGGAAGGGAGGAGGTGGTCTGGGAATCTGTTGTAAGAGCAGGTTTTCCTGAACCTCTTTCTCTTTTTCTCTCGCAGGTTGTGCTTTAGGTTGAGCTTGTTGATCCTCCTCCAGATCAACTACATGTATAGTTTCATCCTCCTCTCTGCTAGCTTGTTCCAAGACCTGTTCATACTTGGTACCTGCATAAATAGGGTCAGAAAGAACTTTACCACTCCTGGTGGTGATGGTCATGCAGTGTCCTTCCTTCTTGAGATTTTGAATGGTATTACTTGGTAGTGATCCATTTTTTCTCTGATTCAGTGAAGCTGAGAGTTGCCCCAACTGCTGCTCTATTTGTTTAATGGAGGTGGTGTGAGAGTCCACCAACTGACTCATGCTCAAGAAGTTACCTCTCATTTATTTTACCCTTGCATCGATTGACTCAACCTTATGAAGTACCCTAGCCATCATGCCCTCAAGCTTAGACCCGTTAGAACTACCACTTGCCCGGTCTCTATTACCTGGAGGTACATCTACACCACTGCGATCATTCATATACCTATCTCTGTTTTGCCAGTTTCCTTGATCTCTATTTGCTGGCCTTTCATACTGACCATCCCTAGCATAACTCTGATTTGCATTTCCAGAATTGTAACCCTGATTTCCAGAGTTATAATTCTAGAAACCTCATTGGTTCCCCAAATAGTTGGCTTCCTCATTAATGTCAAGATCCTGATCTTCATACCTGTTCTGTTGTCCCACATCATTCACCTTTTCAGACTTGGCAACAATGTGCTTTGTGAGCAGGTCTATTTGGGTCCTTATATGTGCCATGTCTTGGTCCCTTTCTTCTTCTCTCTTCCTCTATTCAGCTGAAAGCTCAAATGTATACCAAGCTCTCCTACCTCTGCATCTCTAGTGTACCATGCTCTGTTGTTCTTTGAGACCTCATCCAATAGCTACATGCTCTCCGCAAATGACTTTCTAATGAATGAGCCTCCACAAACTACATCAACAACATGTTTAGTAACATAATTCAGAGACCTATAAAAGGCCTGTTTAAGATGTCTTTCAGTAAGATAATGGTTGGGGCATTTCTTCAACTTTTGGCCGAACCTCCACCAAGTGTCATGCATTGCTTCTCCTGGTAGCTACTTGTATGTATTAATCTCGTCCTTCATCTGCAACTATTTTGATTTTGGGAAGAATCATTCCAGGAAAGCTTCCTTCAACATATTCCAAGTTTTGATGGAGTCATCTGGCATCTCATTCAACCAGTTAGTCGCCTCTCCAGTAAGAGACAATGGAAACAACCTCAATCTCATTGCTGTTTGGTTGACCCCAGGAATTTCTTGTGACTTACAGATAGCCACAAAGTTCATAAAGTGTTGATTCACATCAGCACCAGCTGCACCCCTAAATATACCTTTAAGGTTCAACAATTGAATCATAGTGCTGGTGATTGTGAACTTAACACCTTGAGGTAGTGCAGGTAACACTATCGCTCCAGTGGCTTCATCTCTATCCAAATCTGCATCATCTTCATCATACATCATGTGCGCTGGATGCTGAGCTTTACCCCTTAGAGCTATTGGTTGACGCTGGGGAGAGATCAATCCATTCACTCCTCTATTCTTATCTACCACCATAGGTTGGTTGTTACCGCCGTTCTGCTGAACACCTTTTGCAGCGACTTCAGCTTCTAGTCCCAACCTTTGTCTTTGTGCCTCCAGTTCTTGTGCATTCACCATTTTTCGAAGAGTCTTTTCGAGTTCTGAGTCGTAAGGGATCAATGGAACTCCTTTACTCTTGGTACTTGGCACACACAGTAGCACTCACCTGAAAAAGACACAAACACAGAACAAAACGTAAAATTAGGAAATATAACTACAAATCGAATAAAAGCTAGTAAAACACTTTTGAATTGAAATTCCCCGGCAGCGGTGCCAAAATTTGATACGTCCAAACTTACACTCCAAATAAGAAGTGTAAATGGTCGTTGTCAATTTACAAAACTCAACTAGAGTTGAGGTCGATCCCACAGAGAATTTCTTTACAGATAAAGTTTCACTATTGCGTTTACTCAATTTTCGTTACTATTTCCTAAACAAACAACACAGAAAGTAAATTGGGTTGATTGAAATGTATTTTACCACCAACACTTGCAGTCAAAACTTAGATACACAATTCACAGGCAATCTTGTTGTAAGTTGATTCAGTTAATTTAAAGAAACCAGGTTTTGTGTTCACTATGACATCAATTATACTGCTTTCCCAAAATTTGAGTGTCAAATAAGTCAATGTTTACGAAATCTTTGCGAGTTGAATTAATCTAACGCTCCTCAGCCTAATCAGATAATATTCACTCTAATTCTCCCGAACTTAAAGTGTTATCAATATTGGACTTCGCTTAATTTGATATGGTGTTAAAGATCTTTTCTCTCGAACTCCAACATTAACTCCAATGCATTAACTTAGTTTAGCTTTTTCCTAACTAGTGCTTTTCTCTCGAACAAACACTAGATACAGGTCTGTCTAAAGCGTGCACTTAATAGACTGAATGATAATGAAAGATGTAAACTGCAGGTTGTAAACAAAGACTACATTTTACTCGTTTTACGGAATTGCAACTAGAATATCGTCATAGATCCCACACACCCAGCCGTGGTGTTTAGCCACTCATTTTTTCAAGTAAAGAATCAGTACTGGATAATGAAAACATGTTAAGAAATACTTACGAAAATAATTAGTAAATTAACAACTACTTGATAATATGATAATCGAAATCCAAACTTCAAACTGATCAGAATAATCTGAATCCAAAATCTAAAGCTCAGAATAATACTGTGTTCTTGGTCGTAAAATGTAAGATAATGAATAATCATGCAAAAATGACCTAAAGTAGTTCAAAAATAGAATGTTAAAAGTGAGTCCTAATTGAACTAGGACCGAATAGTCAGGCATTTTCACGGCTACTCCCACGACCCGTCAAGGGCTTCATGGTCCGTGAAGCCTTCCGTGGTCTTCTCTTGGACTTCCCAAAGTTTGGGTCTTCAATGATACCCATTGGAACAAGGACTACGAACTGCACCACGGTTCGTAGAGAGGACCACGACCCGTGATGGTGTCCGTGGTCTTCACTTTGGATCCTAATATTCTTCCAACTCTTCCTTGCTTTCACACTGGTTCAACTCCACAGTAGGTACCACGGTCCGTGGTAAGATCTACGGCCCGTGGAACCTTCTGTGGTTGTCACTTGGTTATTACTCTTCTTCATCTTCTCAAGGCCTGCACTGCTTCACTTTCACGAGCTCAACCACGGACCGTAATGGAGTTCACGGTCCGTGGAGTTGACCGTGAACTTTACTTGAATCATCATCATTTTGCAGCTTCTTTTCCATTTTCTATACCAACCAGACTTTTGCCTACACATTCAACAAACCTATCAAATAGTACAAAATTTCACTTAATTCCAATGTTAGTTCATAGTTCTTAAGCGTCAAATGTGCCACGATTTCACGGCACATCAATAATCCCATTAATTTTCTTGAAAATCCATAGTTAAGCACATCACGATAAACCAAAGTTGATATTCAAACTTGTTAGGCCTTAATTATGAAATATGCATATAAATATTCGTAAGAGCTCTCTCCGTTTCATTTTAATTGTCCCTTTTAACTCAAAAAAAAAAATAAAAAATCCAAAAACAATTGTTATATTAGGAATTTAGAACTAAAAATGATAATATTATTTTCAACTATACACTTGACACTAAAAAACATTAATTCTTTTCAACGTACACTTCTCTATTTTCAAAAAAGCATCTAAATAAGGACAACTTATAAATATACTATACTTTTTATTTTTCAAACGTAAAAAAATATATATATTCAAATTGGCTTATTTTCTCTTAAATAAAATTAATGATGTAGCCAGTAGCATAACTGCATAATAGAAAAGCATTTGAGTGCGATTAATTAATTACACATAAACTAGGCATGAAAAAGGAAGCTCAAAACTTTTATGAGAGGCTTTTAAGAACCTTTTGATCGTTTATTTTTACCTCCTCTGTCTCAAATTATCTGTCATAATTTAAAAAATAGTCATTTTAATTATTTTTAAGAAGTTCACAATAAAATTAATTAATCTTTTTTTTTTAATTTTACCCTTAATATCTTAATACATAATAAAGGAAATATTATCAAAATCATTTCTAAATATTATTTTTTTGAATAGATGTATAAAAAAAACACGATAAATAATTTGAGACAGAGAAATAAAAGAAATCAAGAAGCTGTATATTAGCATCTTAGCTGACAACCATAAAAAATTTAACCAAGTGTTAATTCAAATTGATGAAGCGTTAACAAAAGCCACTACTGCTGTCAATTTTAGAATCCAAAATTAATTTTATGGTGCCAACAAACTCAAAATCACATAAATTTATTATATACCCCCATTAAGCATACACGATATTACTTTAAAAAAAATAGTTGTCAAATTAAATAATTTTAATGTATATATACTAATAATGTACACAAATCTTTTATACTATTAATGTAGTCAACTTTTGTGCTAGTAAGTCAATTACCGTTCACACAAAGGTGAATGTAGTGTTGTGGTACCTGGTTCATTTGAATTCAGTATTTTTACGCGGAACATAAATTCAATAAAATTCACTAAAATTATATATAAACTCATTTAATTAAAATTACAATAAGTTTAATGCTAATAACCATAAATACTAAATTAAATTCATAATTTGCTTATGTATTTATATTAGATTACCTTGCTATTAATGTTTATAAAAAAAAGTTGACTAGTAATTATTTTGAGCCAGTAATTTAATTGTGTAAATAATTTACTTTGACTGACGTTGCGTAGAACTTAAACAATTTGACTATACAAATAAGAGAAATTCTAGCATTTAATGCAAAATGAAAGAAAACACTACTTCAATTCAATTATAGTCAGACAATTTTTGTTTTTAACATTGAATTCTATATGGACCAATGAAATAATATTTGACCTTGTTGTCTGAAAGCAAAATAGTTTTGTTTCAAATTAAAGATCAAAATTGTTTTCTTATGATGAACAGATAAAATAGTCATTAAAGAAAACAGGTTCTCATAATTATGTATGAATCCCAACTCTGAATGTGGCAAACAGGTAGTAGTTGAAGCAAATTAATGCAAAAATATATCATCAATGCAAGAGCAAGAAATGTGAAGTTTTCTTGCAACTATATAAAGCCCTTTGGATCTTGATGCTATTTGCTCACATTAGTTGTCTGAAAAACAGAAAAAAAATAAAGGTGTCACATACAATTCAAAAAATTTATTCTTTGAAGATGATAAGTGAGGGAGTGATGAGGGTAGGGGTGTTAGCATTACTTTGCTTTTATGTTCTTGTGGGGAGTGTGGCTTTCGCTAGAAATGTGAAAGATTTTGAGGATGAGAAGTTTTTTACTATTGGTGAGGGAGGGGGATTTGGTGGTGGTTTTGGTGCTGGTGGAGGTTTTGGCAGTGAAGGTGGTGGAGGGTATGGTGGAGGCGGAGGAGGTGGTTATGGTGGTGGTGGTATTGGTGGTGGGTTTGGAAAAGGTGGTGGAATTGGGGGCGGTGCAGGAGGCGGGGGTGGAATAG
>JAJOOR010028450.1:0-14405 GCA_036250505.1 Solanum acaule | reverse complement strand
AGCATCGGCCAATAACCCTTCCTTGCATAGTGCACTTAAAAGAATATTGTAAGTTATGTTTCCAGGCTCCTCACCCCTACGTATCATCAAATTGAACAGTTCAATTGCTTTTTTAGCCATCCCATTATTGCCGAGGCCACCAATCATACCCGTAAAAGTAACAATGTCAGGCTGGATTCCGCGGTCCAACATATCATCATACAACATTGTAGTTTCTTTCAATTTCCCCTGCTTACAAAATCCATTAATTAAACAAGAATAAGTGACAACACTCGGAGAAATTCCTTTCTCCAACATCTCATTCAAAAATTCTTTCCCTCTACTAACATATCCTTTGTTACAAAGTCCATTTATGAGTGTACTATACACAACAACATCCTCTTTCAAACCTTTTACTCTCATCTCCTCCAACAATCCAATAGCGTCATCAAACCTCCCGTCCGAACAAAGACCCTCCATCAAAATGGCATACGTATACGAGTTAGGGGCAAAATTCACCACCTTCTCCATACTAAACCTCAAATCCAAAGCCTCTTGTATTTTCTTCTCTCTACAAAGTCCTCTCATTAGGGTGTTTAAACTAACTATATCAGGTGTTACCTCTTTCATATCCAAACCCCAAACAAACTTCATAGCATTAACAACCATACCATTTTCACATAAACCCTTCAATATAACATTAACAACATATACATTAACCTTATAACCATTTTTCAACATCAACCCCAATACACCAATTGCTAATTTAGGTTTATGAACATAAACAAAACATTCAATTAAAGCAGCTAATGATAAAAACCTGGGCAAGACTTGGACTTGTCTCGTTTTACGGTACACCCTTAAAGCAAGATTGTACTCCTTACTCTTAGCCAAAGTTACAACAAGAAAATTGCAAGTTGACTCAGATGGGGTTTGCCCCAAATCATCAATTACATGGTTAAAAAGTAAAACTGCATTGTCATACTTGGGATTAGGCATTTCACAAAGAGACCTCAAATGGGTGTCCAATTTTTGTGTATCTGAATAAACTGCAGATGGGGTTGGGGCTATTGCTGAAAAGTGTTTGATAAAGAACAGATTTTGGGTATTAAAGGGTGCTTCAAAAGAAACACAAATGTTTGATATTTGCTTTCTGATTATCATCGTACAGCTAAGATTTATGCAGCTGAGTTGTTGATAAAGATACAGAGAAGACAATACCTTGGCTATAATGAAGACGGAAAATCAGCTATTGTGCCACTGAGGACAGCGATGGCTCAAGGTTAAGGCCGGTAGAGCTTTACACTCGGTTTGGATCACTGTTACCTAGGCTGTGCAAAAATTGAACCGATCAATAAATTGAACCAAAAAAAGTATTATTGATTTATTGTTATTGGGTTATTGGGTTAACGGTTATTTAATGATTTTTTAAAAAAAATTATTAGGTTATCGGTTCATTATTGATTTTTAATATTGGACTTATTGGATTAACTGATAACCCATTAAAAATATAATAATTTACTATTTTAATTTTTAGTTATACATATACATAATATATTAAACAAAAAATATTAATATAATTAGTAGTATATTAGCCTAAAAATATAAAAATCCTACACAATAATTAACACTACTTAACAGTTAACTCTCCTCTCTACTTTTAGTTATTTAACCTTTAGGTTTTACTTTTTAGTATTACTTATTTACTTTAGTTAGTTTCTAATTGACTAATATTAGCTTTTGCACGATTGTAATATCTGCAATTTGATTAACGTCAAGAATTCAGATTTTGTGTGTGTGTGTGTGTTTTTTTTTAAATAACGTAAGAACTTCATTTAGTTGGGTCTTTTCTTTATATATGATTTACCATAAGCATGGCCTCATTTGCTACTGTTTTTACTTTTGTCTATAATTTTATTTTATTTGATTCTCTTTATTGCATAAAGGGGACCTCATTTTATATATTATGGTGATCGAAAATTGACCAAGTCTTTGTTGTGATGACTAAAATACAACAAGTTGGTCCCTGTTGTCCCGTTTGGAATGATTATTTCGATGTATACGTATCGCATCAAATTATTGGATAAGTCATATATTTGTTTTGAAAGCATTTTCTTATTGGTTAAACCGAAAACCGAACCATTAAAGACCTAAAATCGAAAAAACGAAAACTGATAACAAATATTTTATTGGTTTGGTTATCGGTTTAGCATATTTAAAAACCGAAAACCGATAAACCAAACCGATAATACTTAAAGCCGAACCGAACCAACCAATACACACCCCTATTGTTACCCATTCTATTTTATATTGTATTGTTTGTTACTATGCATACATAGGGGCCAAAAAAAATTAATAGTAAAATTTTACGATTTTAATTTTAGTTGAAATAATATTGAATATTATATATAAAAAAAGAACTATCGATTTTTTATTAAAAATATTTTTAAAATTTTGAGTTAAATAGCTTAAATCTTTATGTAAATTTTACGATTTTAATTTTAGTTGAAATAATATTGAATATTATATATAAAAAAAGAACTATCGATTTTTGATTAAAAATATTTTTAAAATTTTGAGTTAAATAGCTTAAATCTTTATGTAAATTTTACGATTTTAATTTTAGTTGAAATAATATTGAATATTATATATAAAAAAGAACTATCGGTTTTTGAATAAAAATATTTTAAAATTTTGAGTTAAATAGCTTAAATCTTTATGTAAATTTTTCGATTTTAATTTTAGTTGAAATAATATTGAATGTTATATATATAAAAAAGAACTATCGATTTTTGATTGAAAATATTTTAAAATTTTGAGTTGAATAGCTTAAATCTTTATACAAATAAAAATAAAGTTTTTACATCAGTATCCAACTTGGTGTATTGCAAATAGATGTGACTTCTAATGACCAGAATTAATACTTATTTTTATAAATAGTAATATTATTATGTAAAATTAAATATGTCTTTCAAGAATATACCATAAAAACAAGTAATATGCTAGACAAAAAAAAAAAAGCATTTCTAAATTAATGATATTTCTATGTATGTATATATATTTAAGATATCTTATGATAATTTAATTTTAGACTATTTGAAATAGAAATTTTCAAAAGTAACTATAGTTTGAATTTATTTAGAGGTGTGTGATTATAATTTGATTAATTACAACCTGTAATTACATGCAGAGTGGGATCCATGATTTAAAATCTATAGGTGTCAACTAAATTTATCGATTAAAGCAATTTAGACGTTGAATCAAATTATTCGTCTTTTCGATCTAACAAGCTCAAAAACAAAATATGAACAGTACACTTCACATTCGACTGCAACTGTCAAAAACAAAGTATGAACAGTACACTCCACATTTGACTGTGATCGTGAAGTGCATAAAGCTAAGACTTTCAATAATATTATTAATATCATAAAATATTCATCATTTATTTATAATTGTCTCGACGAGTTTTCATTATATTTTGAGAGTGGTCAATAATGTCATCATTACTTACATTTACAAATGTATTACGCTCTATATAACAAATTCAATAATCATTTAAGATATATCAGCAATGTTATTCCGCACTTCATTTTTTATGTGCTTTATGAATGGAAATGTTTTCTTCACAATTGTCGTATCATCACGTAAAATTATAGTGAACTTCACAAGGAAATAAACAAGTGAATAAATTTTCACAAAATTTCCCTCAATAAATATCTTTGTCAAATGACAAATTCCTTGCAAGTTGAAAATTTTGGAATTACCACCTCACATATGAATTACGAAAGCATCGAGTTGATAACTCAATCTAAACGAAAAAACAGTAGCAATGGTGCGATTAGGCGAGAGATATTGATATTTAGTGAAGAAGATGGACATGATTTTCAATGTGAAGAGGGAACAATTTTTTTCTTTTTAAACTTTTGTATCTTTAAATAAATATAAACTAATAAGAAATAAAGAAAAGTTAAAAGATTAATAAATTTAATTAGTCAAAAAGTAATTATTTATTAATACTAAATCAGTATATATATATATATATGACTGGGTGACACATTTATTATTTTTATCTTTGTTATACATATATACATCTATATATATAGAGTTTTCGTCGAAGCTTGTGGGTAGCGTGACACCCCACGGGCCTTCATTGATCCACCCCCTTATTACATGTTAGAAGAAGGGGAGAGACAATCGAGATATGAAGAGAAAGGAAAGATACAATTGATTTATACATCTAATCGATTTGTATCATAATACAATTGATACAATAAAATTTTAGTCTATTCACCAACTAATATGATCATCCAACGTTAATAACACTACAAGCCAATATTGCGGTTGGCTTAACAATCACAATTCGTTTTTAAATAGTCTTATTATCATATGTGTTTGGTGTTACTTTTTGTATTTGTATCGTTAATTGCTAGTATCATTTATAATTGTATTGTTAACTGCTATCATTTATAATTGTATTGTTAACGAGTAAATTTTAGGAATAACAAACATAAAAATCATATTAGCGCTCTATATAACTATAGTTTTGTTATTTGCGCTTCATAGTAAACTATAGCATCATATTTGAATAAAATTGCAGGCAACATCTGATTGTATAAAATCACAAGCAGCATCTGATTGTATAAAATTGCAGACATTTGATTTGTATAAATCGCAGTGGTTTGTATAAATCGTGTGTCTCTATCTATGAAAATTGTGTTTGTATATGTATATATTCTTTGTGTTTGTATATATACATAAAATTTGAATTCGTATATAATTGAATTGAGTTAAAACAATTGTATTTGTATATCAAATCTCTCTCTCGCTTTGTATAATTTGTGTTTGTATAAAACGAGAAAGAGAGAAAGACAAAGAGAATTGAGCAGAGAAAGATTTGTATTTGTATAATTATAAGTGTATAGACGAAGAGACATGTATTTATATTTGTATATACAGTTCTCTCTTGCTTTATACAAATACAAACACAATTTATATATTTATGTTTGTATTAAGTGAAAGAGGTGAGCGAGATTCTCTGAATGACAGAGTATTTGCTACAAATTAGAATTAAATAAAACTGTAGCTATAACATTTATTTTAAATTAATAATTTACTATAATGTATAATTTTTCATATAATATAGAGAAAAGACATAAAGTGACACATGAACTTGTCCCTGTAACACTCCAGAAAATGCTAGGTTAAACTAGAGCTTAAATGTGAGGGTGAACGTCTTGAAATGACGTTTACAAGGGTCAAATCCAAGAGGCAAGTCACGGCAAAGGGGCCAAGCCAAGGCCAAAGGCCAAGGCTGCCCCTAAACTTAAGCACACTGCCTCACCCTTCACGAGTGGGACCACGGATCGTGGTCCTCACCACGACTCGTGAAGGGGGCTCGTGAAGCTTACTTGGCAATGGAAAAATGGCCACCCTTTGACATAGCCACTGCCTTAAATTTCATGGAAGGGACCACGACTCGTGGAGCCCTTCGTGAAGGAGACTTGGGCATGATGTCTTGGGGGAATGAAGTAGCCTAGCTACTACCTCACTTTTTACGAGCATGACCACAGATCGTGGTCCACTTCACGACTCGTGAAGGTGCTCATGAAGATGCCTTAGGCGATTGAGCCTTGTCCTCCAAAAGTGAGGACATTGTTCCAACCTTCACGAGTCATGGTCCTCACCACGGCTCGTGAAGGTGCTCGTGACTCCTGGGTGTGGTCTGTTAAATGAGGGTTAGTTAAGTCATTTCCTTTTTAGTCCAATTAAAGTGGGGTTATTTTGGGGATTCTTAAGGGTAAAATATATATTGTTTTAGGTCAAATTCACCCTATTTCAAATCATTATACTCAAACCCCCAAATAATTCCCAAAATTCTATCCCTCACAATATTTCTCTCACTAGAATTCCTCCATTGAAGAAGACCAAGAACTTGAAGGCTAGGGCTCAAGAATCAATCTTCTCAACTCCAATTCGTGGTCAAATTTCATTCAAGGTATGGGGGTCTTGATTCATGGAAAGCTTTCTTCCATGAAGCCCTAAATCTCTCAATTTCAAATTAGTAAATTCTTCAAATTCTAGGGTTTTCACTCTATAACATGGGTTCTTCCTAAAAACGATTTCAATGAGTTAATTGACTATTATGATGGTTGCATTGTTGTTTATTGGTATTTTATGATAAATTTCCCATGAACCCATGGATTCCCCCAAGACCCAATTTTATGAATTGTGATGGGCGTATTGATGCATGATGAATACTATGAATTTTATCTATGTTATTTTAGTTATTGAAATTATGTTATTCTTCATGCCTATTGTAGTATTTGTAGGTGTGATTGTGAGACGTGATTCATGACCCTTGAAGGGTATATTATGTGGGTTTGTACATGTTGATGAAAATGGTGTATGGACTTATAATTCACTTAGCAAGTAAAGATCCTATGACTATTGTGTAAATTGTGGTATTGTTGAAAGACAATTCTCCCCTTACCCTTACACTTGAATATGTATGAATTGTGTAGGATGATATATTGTTGTTGTGTTGATTGAAAGGCTATTTTCATGAAACACTATGAACATAATGTGAAAGGTTTACTCACATGTTGATGATTCTAAGGTTGAAAGTACATTCTCACCTAAGTGAATCTATGAGCTATTTTATGAATTGTATTGAATGAAAGGTAAGACATTCCTTCACATGTAAATACAATTTAAAGACTAATTATGAATAATTTGGGAAATAATGCTTAGCATCGAGCGGATATGGACAATGAGGTAGAGACCCTCATTTCAATACAATAGGCCTGGTTTTCTAAAAGTTAACCTCATGAGATGGAAACTCTCCTATCACTAAAATAGGTCGGATTTCTAGAAGCAATCTCCATATCCCGTAACTATGTGCCCACATAGGACTTAACTAGTGGATCCACCTAAAAGCTATATACGTATTTCTACCTTAGACAAGTAGGACACCTTCTTTCGGTGTGGGGCTACACAACATCGAATTCCATGTAACTCACATAGTCTATGCCGGTTATTGCTATCTTCCTTAAATGACAAGATTAATAATATGATATAAACTATACCTATGACTTCTTAATGAGCTTTACTTAGTAGGAGTAGGGTATAAGACTTCACTTTTACATTGCACAAGTAGACTTTGCAAGGGGTTATGGGGTGATTTCCAATGCCATAAGAATGTATGAATGTATGTACGTATATTGAATGGATTGTTGCTATGGATGAATTTCCTTATATTCAAGTTAATGTTTATGATAACTTCATTGTCTATGACTATTGGTGATAATGAGGTCTAAGGATTATGTGGATGACTAATGTGACCTCAAAGGGGTACTTAGTATGGTTGGTATTATGGGATGCCAATCATACCTCGCACAAGTATACCTTAGGGTCACTAAGGTAAAGGTTCCATTATGTACGAGGTTTTATATGATGAACATGCTATGACTTGTAATTTACATTGAAAGTGCATATTGAATCTCAAATTTGACAAATGCATGCTTTTCAACTAAATTGTCCTTTTTATCATATTTCAAGGACTTTTATGCATACTTCCATACTTGGTACATATTTGTGCTAACCCCTATTTTTTCTACATTTTTGATAAGTGTAGGTTCCAGCTAGGTGAAGTGTGCTTCCTTTCTTTGACTAGAGCTTGGATTGCTATCTCCAAGACTTTTGGTGAGTCCTCATGGTTCAAGGACAAGAGCCATTTACTTCTAGTGTTTTTCCAATTGTTTACTTTTGAAACTTTTCTATTTTAAAGGGTTGTGACCCTATTGATATTCTGTTGTAGTAGATGGTTATGAGACATTGTCTAGTTTCTTTCGATTTATGCAAAAGACTTCGATTGTTTTAAAAGTTTTAAATTTCCGCATCATTTTCAATTACTTATGGTTATGTATGCTAAGGGCTTGTATGAGACCCTTTCGGGGTCAAGTACGCCGTGTCGTTTCCGGGTTGTAGACTTAGGTCGTGACAGTCACAAATTTTCAAAAAGACACCTTAACTATGCGGACGTCCTATTACCCCACTAAACAATCTTGAACTGATATTATTACGTCATTTTTTGTCCACCTGACATAGAGAGTGTGTGCATTCTCTCAAAGAGAGTGAGCTACCTAAAATAACTAATATAATTTTATTTTTACAAGTATTTTATTATAAAATATATTTTCTTATTTTTCTTATTATTTTAACTTTTTTTCCTTTTTATTTTTCTCTTTGTTTCTTCTTTCTTTTTCGAAAATTCATTGTCATCTCCATTGAAACTTCTCACTTGCCATGTCACCATTTTTACCACAACTTCGCCTTCCTTTTCTTTTTTTACTACTATTAGTTTTACTCTCTTTAATTTTAAAACTTTATCTAAATATTTTCTTACATTTCGAAAAATTTGATAAACCCATGATGATTAGAAAGTATATATAGTTTTTTTTATCCGATTTCAATTAAGTTCTTTCAATTTTTGGGGAATTCATTGATTCATTTAAAATTATCATTTCTAATTTTGAAGTTATATGAAAAGGAGTAATTGATGATACCTTCAAAATTTTAATTTTCTTAGAAAAATAATTAGTTTTGTTATCAATATTCCAATAAAGTCTAGAAAATAGTATGAATTCTTTTTTATAAAAAATAATCACCGAAATGAAGAATTTGACTGGAGAAGAAGAAGAAAAAAAATAGGAGAGTGGTTCAACTTGACGTGGGGGTGGGGTGAGCGTGGGAGGTGAAGAAAAAGAAAGAAAATAGAGGGATAGATCACTTGAAAGTGGGTGTGGAAGATAAAGTGGAATTTAAGTTAAAATCAAAATTAAAATAAGTCAATAAGTAAAAGAGAGAGAAATAAAGAAAAAAAAAACATAAAGAAAAAACTTAAAATGAAAAAAAATATTATATTTTTAATTATATTAACACGTGTCATGTAATGATTGGTGTGTGAACACACCTGCTTCTTAAAATTTGGGGCTGATCGAAAAATGATATAATAATATATGTTTAAAATTGTTTAGTGGGATAATAGAACGATTGCAAAGTTAAGGTGTTTTTTTGAAAATTCAAAACAACTTTAATAGTAACTTTATGTCTTTTCTCTATAATATAATACTCCATAAATACATATCACATGTTTGCATTCGACATAACTTTTCCATAATTGTATGACGGGCCCACTCAATTTACAGCCCAACAATGAGTCAATCAGGCTAAACACGCAACTTATCTAGAATATATATATCTGGATTCTTCTCAGCAAATGGATGACGTGACGAATCAGGCCCCACACATGCTGACCCAACTTGTAAGTGGGCCCCCGAAATTGCCGTAACCCGAAAGCAATTGTTCCAATTTTCCAAATGCGTTGAATTTACGCGTTTTTTAAAACCCTAATCCCCAAATTACCGGACCAAATTAGTAGCTACAAACAAATCACAGCCGTTCTTAATTAGGATTAGACATAATTAATGACGTATTTAAGGTTAATTAAGATTTTATGGCTGGGAATATTGTGACCCCACTTACACCGCCACTATTTCTAGTTTCTTGTCTATAAATAAAGAACAAGTTTTTCTTCTCTTGAAACACATCATCTAGTGTTTGATTAGTCTTTTTGAAGGTTAGTTCTTTCCTCTATTTTTTTTTTCAGTTTTGAATAAATTTTGGATTTTTTTGGTGTAGTTTCATTTTTTCTTAGTTTTTGGGTTGATTAGACATTTTTAACTTTGTGGGTTGTTGGATTGTGGTTTGTTTGGGTCAATCAAAGTTTGGATTTTGATCCTTGGATCATCTATATTATAGTTAAAGATGGTCTTTTCAGTTTAAAGTTTTGAATTTTAGTTTGGTTTTTTTGATAATTTTGTTAAATTTGGACTCTGTTTGTATGTGCAGTTTTAGTCAATCAAAGTTAGGATCTCTGATCTTTGAATTATCTAGGGATGACTGCAATTGAATCTCTAGGATAGTTAGTTGGGAATTTTGATATGTTGATCTTGATAATCTGATCTAGCCTTGGTAGGCATAGTTACCTGCGGGTGGTGTTGGGACTTGGGAGGTAGTAGATATCATGTGGAATTAGTCCGGTGCGGGCAAGATGTTCTAGACACCATGGTTATCGAAATATATATATTTGTTGATAGTGATCATCTCATATTGCTTAATAGTTAGGTAGTTGGATTTCTTGATATTGTTATGATTATCTCATTGTGTAGCTGAATTTCTTATATGTTGATCATCTCATATTGCTTAATGTTAATAATCGCTAAATATGTATTTTTGCTTTGTTGATCATCTCATTGTGTATAGTTGGGTTGTTCATATTAAAGAGGTGTTCTTTTTTTGCAGCTCTTGTTGATCATCTCATACTGTTGCTTAATACTTACGTTGTTGGACTTTTAGCATCTATCATTTCCATGTTAAAAGAAGTGTTCTTTTTGTAGCTCTCTTGTGATCAATTTACCAAGCTTCAGTTTCGGAGCGTGAGAAGTTCTCTTCCAGCTATTTACATGGTTGATATCGACGTCCAGATCCCATCTGCTTTCGATCCATTTGCTGAGGCTAAGGACTCCGGTGCACCTGGAGCCAAGGAGTATGTTCATATTCGCATACAACAAAGGAATGGAAAGAAAAGTTTGACGACAGTTCAAGGACTGAGGAAAGAATTCAGTTACGAAAAAATCCTCAAAGATCTGAAAAAGGAATTCTGTTGCAACGGGAATGTTGTGCAGGATAAGGAACTTGGCAAAGTGATACAACTTCAAGGTGATCAAAGGAAGAATGTTTCTCATTTCCTTGTGACTGCTGGTGTTGTCAAGAAGGATCAGATCAAGATTCATGGTTTCTAAGTTGTTGCCTATTTCGAGTTGTTGAAGCATAGTAATATATCACAGTTGTTTGGATTTGTTGTTAAAAAGTGTTGGTTTTTGTTAATGCCCATGATATCTTGCCATGGGTTTCTTTCTGAATTGTGCTGGTTGTACTTTGTTTACAGATAATAATAAATTTGGTTTTCTTAAGCTAATTGATGTTAGTGTCTGTGTTTATCCTGACCTTGCAATCCATTTATACAGCCTGCATAGTACTTTATTACCAGTTGATAGCTTGTAACCTGCCAGTTTTTCACCTTGAATAGTCTTTGTCAGTTGCCAACAACAGGGCCACACGATAACTTTGGAAGCTTCCAAGTGTATTAAAAGAGAGATTACCAAACTTACACAACAGATAGGAGAAAGGAACAACCTAAAACCTAAGTTGCTGGTTCTATCTTCTTCTTCTTTTTTTGTTTCTCACTCGGTGTCTAGTACCCATATTGAAGTCCGACTATATCTGTATTCAAGCTGTGGGAGGAACATTCTCATCTACTGCACAACATCCTTTGGTGGTGGTTCTATCTTTGTTGGTCAAGCACCAAAGGACATATAAATGGATATGTTGCAGATAGTTTATTCTGAATTTGCTAGTTCATTAGGAAAAATGAATCTCAATGAATGACAACTCATTAAACATAAAATGTGGTGAAATCTTCGACGATTGAAATATTTGATTTGCTAGGAGTGGCCTAGTTCAAAGCCTTTTCTACTCCCAAACTGATGCAGTTTACACAAGGGAGGAAAAATCGCGCAGAAGACAAACAGAAACACTAATAAAAGACTGTTTTGAACGGAGAAGATCACAAATGTACATGTTTTTACTGGAAAACGTTTAAACATCTCTAATGGTAGCAACAACAGAGCTCATCGTGCACATATTCAAGAATAGCTCTTCTACAACTTTCCCGCGAGGAGACTCGTGCAACTAGAAGACCTTGCCTGGTTGTTTGGCTCCACTTCTCATCATTGTACAGAATTCTTCATAATTGATTCTTCCATCCTGAAAATTCGACAGAATTAGCATATGTGGCAAGGGGATACAGTTCAACTATTTAGCGAAAAGCAGTGAAAACTCACATTGTCCGTGTCCACTTCAGATATGATTTCCCTTATACAGGATGGATCGCCTATTCCATGTTCTTGCATAGCTGCCTCGAGTTCATCTCTTGTAATGAACCTACAATTATAACATGAAAAAAAAGTAAATTTGAGCCAACTATCTCATGATTCTATTGGTTTGATCATGTTTTTACACTAGAGGTGCACATTAGACGTACCCACTGCTATCTTTATCGAAATACTGAAATGCAGTATATAGATTTTCATCTCTTTCTAGCCTGTGCTTATGCATGGTGGCGGTGATGAATTCAGTGTAGTCGATTGAGCCATTTCCATCTACATCAGCCTGAAATATACAAGGCACGAGATATTATTGGGGCACATCAATTCAGTAATTTTATGAAGTCGAAAGAAATGGTTAATAATTTTTAGTAGTTCTGACTTACAGCTTCCATCAATTGCTTGACTTCAGCCTCGGTGAGCTTTGACCCAAGTTTAGCCAATCCACTCTTCAGTTCTTCATAAGTGATAGTGCCACTATTATCAGTGTCAATATTGTGGAACATTGCTTTGAGCCCGTGAATTTCTTCCGCAGAGAGATTCTCGGCAATGACCTGATTCCACCGACAGACAATGCAATGTGTTATTACTTGCAGAAAGAAGAACAAGACAGCTATCGTGCAAGCATAGGATCCCAAATAAGGAAGATACATGGACCCCCAGAATAGAGTAAAATGTCAAAAGACAATTAGAAGGTGTACCCCCAGAATAGAGTAAAATGTCAAAAGACAATTAGAAGGTGTACTATGTTTATCATACAGTAAGTGAGTAAGAAAGCAGACTAACCAAACTCACAAAACAATATGGTGGCTCATGCTAAATCTAATCATGTTCTTCACATATTGTTAGCTTGAAAGGAACGGAAGGAAGTGAGATTAAAGCAGATAAAGTGAAAAAGGTAATTTTCTTGCATGTGAAGTACATGACTATCATATGAGGAACGCCAAACATGCAAAAAGGCAGTCCTTTCATTTTCTTTGGACAAAGAAAGCCAATATAAAATTTTGAAAATATACCCTTGTATCCCCTTTTCCCTTTACCTAGATTCAGTTGCAGCAGAGTTGACAAATTCTAAGATTACCTTCAAAGCGAGTTTCTTGAGTTTGTTCATAGCTCTGAATTGCTTCATTCTTGACAGGACAGCACCCTCTAATGGTTTGTCTGATGCAACACCACCTTCCTTCAGCCAAGGATGCTCTGTCAATTACACGCACCAACAGTATGGTTAGAATAAGATATAACAAAACATACTGGGAACACATGTGTATCTGTTGTTCTCAAGGCAGTGTTTTGGATGGAGGCGAGGCGCTTGCCTTTTTGAAGTGTGGCGCCAATTAATATCAAAAAATTAGAATATTTAATTGAACATATAAATAAGCAAAATCTCAATAGCAATAACATATTAGCAAATATTTCAATTCAAAAACTAAAAATAGATAGTACATACTAAAAGTCTAGAACTTGAATGAGAAAAAAAAAGTCAAAACAGTGAGAAAAACACAAAGGTAGAAGTAACCCTGAAGTCTAAAGAAGAAGAAGGAAAAAGAATCAGTGGAAGAAGAAATCTGAAAAAGAAAAAAGAAGAAATACGTATTGGCTGGATTTTGGAGTTGCCGGAAAAGTCTGGCTGGTCACCGGAGAGTCACGGTTACAGTCTAAGATTGCAACTGTAAATTTCGAAAGAAAACTCTAAAATTACCTTTTAACTTTTAAAAATCCTAAATTGGTTGCCTTCTATTTAAGAAAATACAAAAGACGGAGCCTTTCTCGCCTATGTCACCATGGCGTCACCTTTAGAAGATCGCCTCGCCACAAAGCTAATAGGCAATGAAGGGTGGCCCCGCACCTCGCCTCTCGCCATTGGCGACGAGGCGATCGCCTTTCACAACATTGTCTCAAGGAGTTCTGACACAACATTCACGTATTAATAGCCTAAATTGTTGTGACATAAAGAGTTCTAATTTTAAACATCAATAGAAGATATATTTGTTCTGCGCAAAACAATGAGAAGTATTTTCCTAGAAATGGTTGAAGCTAAGAAGCAGGATTCTAAAAAAAGGGGGAATGAATTCTAAGTGTCAAATAAAAGATAAGCTTTGAAGGTGATACTGCAAGCTAAATTGTGCCTATTAATTTGAGCTGCAAACAAACAATGTGTCACCTCAAATAAATGCCAGCAATTTTCATGAATCTATGTTTCTTCGATATCAAGGCTTATCATGTCTCACCATTCTACCTTTCAAGTTTCAAATTCTTGATAGATGGAAAGCAACAGATGTATAAGCATGGAAAAAAACAGGCCATGTTACTGTACATGTTTTATTTTATTTCTAAAAGAAACAAATATGTGCAGTAATGTCAGAAAGGAAATCTTCAAGGAGTTCTGAATCTACTGAAATCATTACCAATCTTAAAATCAAT
>JAJOOR010028449.1:0-14890 GCA_036250505.1 Solanum acaule | reverse complement strand
ATATTTCCTCCATTTTCTAATATAAATACAATATTTACGAAAGAGCTATTGATTCGTCTGAACTCTGAACCCACTAATCCCCACTTAGCTCTATCTCTGTTGACAATCAAACGTCACATTAATATTATACATAAACAACTTGTTTACTATCAACATCATATATATTATACATCACTTATTTCTTATCCAACTATCAACTCCGACCAAACAAAAAAACAGAAGTCAGGAAGAAAAGGACATGATTAATATACCACGAGGGAAGACAGTAATTGCACCACTTGTCGAGATGTGGTTAGTTGAAGAAGAAAATACCACGTGGAGGACGTGATATATATCACATGGCAACTTATGGTACTTGTTGGACCACGAAGATAAAGAGAAATGACAAATAGTAATTCCCTTTTTTATAAACATTATTATAAGTAAAAAAAGTCTAAAATATATTCGAACTTTGATCGAAATTATAACAATCTCAAACTTTGGGCAGGATCTATTATTCCTGTACTATTTAATAGTATATTTTAAAGATATATAAGTACCCAGTTATACAAATTACTATTTATAATGATGCAATATTTATAATGCCTACATGAATACTTATATATTTTTAAAATATAATATTAAATAGTGCATAGGGTAATAGCTTCACTTGTATTTTTTTCTCACACATATTATTATCCTTGACCTAATTCCCTACTTTTGGATAACCTTTTATCACATGTGTGATAGCTTTGGTCATGAATAATTAATGGAGTTTAGGGTAAGATATATTCCTAGCGTATGAAAAATGACTTAAATTTGTCTTTCTGTCATATAATTAATGTCTTAGAACCATACTCTATCATTAGGTAGAGATGAATCGTAACTATCTACTAATTGTCTATCCTAATCTTCGATCTCTATACTTTCTTATCTAGGTTAAGTCCTTGGATACTTTTGGAAAAAATTGTTTATTCCTCAGATATTTTGGAAAAATTCTAGTGTGTACACTTGCTATATTTGAAAAGACAACTGGAAATGAACTGTGAAATTGACAGAAAAAATCACACTGGCTTTTGTTTGTATATAAAAGATGCAAAAGAATGCATACTAGTAATAATCAAGAAACCAAAATGTTGCCTTTTTCTGCATTTGCACCTGCACCTCCACCTCCTTACATCTCTCTTCTCTATACTTAGATTTTTAAAAATCATTGAATGTATTTGTATTTTTTAAACTCATGTTGTAGGGTGGATATCGAAAGAGATAAAAGACTATCTCTCTCCAAGTTGAACATACAACTTTCATCAAATACGATTTTCTGCAGAATTTTATATGCACTTATGAGATCGAGTATGAAATTCTGTTTACTTACTTTAAATTGAGTATTCGTTTCCCTCTATATTATGTTGGAATTGGAAATCGTGTATTTTACATATCCATATGATTAAGTGCTTAGGTTTCCCAAATAGTATACTACTTTCTGTAGAATTTTATATGCACCTATGAGATTGAGTATGAAATTTTGTTACTTAAATATTACTTTAAATTGAGTATATGTTTCCCCCTATATCATCTTAGAATTGAAAATCATGTATTTTACATATCCATATGATTATGTGCTTAGGTTTCTTAAGTAGTGTAAAACAAAAGTACTTCGAATTATTGTTATTTGACTCAGATCTTGTTAAGTTTTTTTTTTTTTTAATTTCTACTCACTATTCATCTTTTTCGATTCGATATATATATCATCGAATCCTCAAACAATATTATCAGACTCGTGTAGAATATGAAAAATACATTATTTTTAATCAATTATCCAACACATACCTAATGACATTTTCCAACACATACCTAAAGACATTTCTTGGAATTCTGTTTAAGTACTTTAAATTGAATAACCCTTTTCCTCCTTATCTTGTTAATTAGAATTGAAAATCGTGTATTTTTACATATCCATATGATTAAGTGCTTAGGTTTCCAAAATAGTTTTAAACAAGTGCTTTAAATTATTGTTATTTGACTCGGATCTGTTAATTTTTTTTACAAATAGCTATGAATTTCTACTCACTATTCATCTTCTGTTTGATTATGTCAAACTCGTGTCGGATCTGAAAAATACATTACTTTAATCAATTATCCAACACATGTCTGACATTTTTTGAAAAATTCGAACAATATACTCTATTTTCCCTATCCATGCCTTTCCCTTTCTCTTTCTCCTTTCCTTGGTTATAGGAACAAAGAATTAAAAAGGGAAAATAAGGGTCCATTATGATGAAGACATGTAAGTACAATATCATAAATATTTGCTAACCTCCTATGTGACAAAAGATTGAAAAGAAGGAGGTGCAGGCTCAAGTGCAGGTGAATATAGCATTTTGAAAAGAAAAAAAAAATGTCTCATGATGCTTCTTTTATATATAGGGGATTTGTCAATAGAACCAGAATGAATCGTTCCATATGAAAGAGGTAAGAAAAGAATTTGCGATATCGAGAATGAAACTTATATGTATTGTATATAAGTATATTATATATTGAATTCTTTAGTTTCAGGAGCTAGGCAGCTTGATTTTCATGATATCTTATTATTGGAGATTATAAAGCAAAGGTAAGAAAATTTCTTGTGTATTTTTGAATTAAATTAAGCATATATTATTTGTTGAATGTTATTTGAAGATCTATGTATAAAAAGTCATTTAGGGTTTTATTACAGAACCTCTAAACCCTAAAAAGTTTAATTTATTATCCTTTATTTATAAAATGCATATTTAATTGATTGATTGATTTGCTTTTCTTTTGGGTTGTTCTAATTAACTTTACTTTTATCGTTTATTTTTCATATGTTTTAAAGCTACTTGATTAGTAGGGACGGAGTCAAAATTTCAATGAATTTCTTAGTGTAAAAATACAAGATTTAGACCAAGATTACTGAGTTCAATCTACTGAACTATATTGGCAGCTGGAAAGATAGGAGCACCAATGAGGTAATTAATCTTTTCTTTTACCATAAAATGAAATTTGGAATTCGATGAAAATTTTCTTGTTCTTATAGTATAACTAGTGAATTTGATCACGCTTCGCGCGATTATAAAATACCTCATTAAATTTATAAAATATCTTTTAAAATTATTGAGTGCTAATTTTTTTTACAAAGAATCTTAATTTTATTATTAGTACTTAAATTTTATATATTTTTGTAATTTTAAATCATCTCTGAAGATGCTTTTTGCATCGGTGAAACTATTTTTATTTTTTTTATCAAGAAAAAATAGTTTGATTTTTTAGGATTGAACTTTAAGTGCGAGTATAAATACATGATTTTTTATTTGTATATATATATATATATATATACTAGATAATGTGGCCTGTGTTATGTTTTGGGGCTAATAATCGAGTTTTTGAAGCGATTGTTTGCGTGGATAAAGGAATAAGTTTTTTTATCACAAATCTGTACTTTCTTTGACTCTATTTAAGGCATAATAAGACTATCCACATACAACATTTTAAAAATATTTTATGTTGTCAATTATCATGATTTATAGTATTTTTACGATAGATTTCACTTCAAGAATCACTTCAAGAATCAGTGGATTTTTTTGTATTTTTTTCAAAACATATTTTATATTGTCAATTATTATGATTTATAGTATTTTTACGCAATTTTTAAATATAAAAAAAATAAAAAATAAGACAAATAAATTAAAATGGACCCAATATATGTTATTTTTGTTGTCTCAATTTATGTGACACAAATGAAATTTGGAGAGTCATCCAAATTTTCATATTTTTTTTAAAAATGTTTTAAGTTATTAATTATTGTGATTTATAATATTTTTATGTAACTTTCAAATAACGTACAGTACTGATCACTTTGTCATAATTTATGTGATATTTTTTCTGTCCCAATATATGTGAGCCTGATAGAATTCTAAGAATCAACGTATTGTATTATATAGCTTTTAAATATTTTAAATTGGTAATTATTGTAATTTTTAATGTTTTTAAGTCATTTGTAAATGATATATGTTGCTTCCTTGATTGAGACTTTTTCATTTGTGACACATATATATTGATATTTGGTGCCCGTGCCAGCACGAGCCCAATAATTATTAATTTTTTTGTTTTAATTTATGTGATATAAATGAAATTTGAAGATCAGTTGATTTTTTATATGTTTTCTTAAAAATATATTTGAAGTTATTAAATTGTTGTGATTTATAGTATTTTTGCGTTATTTTTGAATAATATAGGTTACTCTTGTTTCAATTCACGTGAATAATCATAAATATTTTCATCTGTTAATTTATTGTGAATTTTAGAAATTTTGACGTTATTTTCAAATAGTACATGTTACTTATTCTATTCCAATTAGTCAACCAAATTTCTTATATGATTTTAAAATATTTTTAATTGTTAATTATTGTGATTTATAGCATCTTTTGTGTAACTTTTAATAATATATAATTTGTTCAAATTCATATTACAATGATAAGATTTCAAGAGTTAACGCAATAAAATTTTAAATTTTTTAAAAAGTTGTACCTCTAATATATTTTGTAGCTAAATATACTCTCTCCGTCGACTTGTATTTGTCATGTTGCGCTTTTTGAAAGTCCATTTGACTAATTTTCAAAGTTAAATCAGATTGTATTAATTTGATATTTTAAAAAATAAATTTAAATATGCAAAATCTATACAAAAAGTACTATAAATTGCAACTTTTTGTCTATGAATATGATGAAAAAACACATTGTAAAATATTAGTTAAAATTCTTATAATTTGTCTCTAAAAAGGAAATCATAACAATTAAAAGTGCATAGAGAGAGTAATAAAATAGGTAATTAAATTTCAAGAAGTTTAAAATAAAAGGTTGAAAAAAAGAATTAGATAGACTGTCGGAATGAAACCGATTAATATGGAACATATATTGAAAATTGAAAACATTTAAATAATAAATGGGCCCAAATGAGGTCAAACTTTTTGGCTAATAAAGTAATAGGTAATTAATGGTGTTAAATTGTCCAATAATATAAATTTTAAAGGTACAACCATAAAGAAGAATGTACAACACTATGAAGCACATATCATCCAACACTTGTCATGTGCTAAGTAGTAGATATTCCCACTTATTATATATAGTAATATGAGAATAAACTTTTAATTTTTTAAAAAATATACTCGTATAAGTATGTACATGTATTTAATAAATATAAGTTTTCACAAAAATATATAACTGTTTATTTGTTTTTTAGATGTGTATTTGTGTTATGTAATTTAAGGTGGAGTATTCTTTAATATTTAAATTTATTTTAGGTAAAAATCTTAATTTTATGCAAGTTTCTTAGGAGAAAAATAAATTAGAAACATTTTCGTCTTGATATTTTATCCATTCATTATCGTTGTTTATCATTTTATCTAAGTATACGTATTTTTATTTTTATCTCTATCATTTATTTTAGTAATATTTGTTTTATATGTTTTTATTGCTTTTTTCTTCTTTTTCTCTTTCCTTCCTCTATTCTATTTATGAATTATTCTTGATTGTAAAAAAATACAAAATTAAAGTACAATATATATTTATCCTTGTCAATTCTTTTACTATTTTTTTTTAAAAATAATTTAAAAATAGAAAGAACAATTCTTTAAGGAAAATATAAATGGTTCTTCGTATCATACGAAACATCATTAAAAAAAGGGAAAAGGGTCAAAAATACCCCTCAACTTTGGTTTATTGTTTAACTTTACCCTCGCCGTTAAAATGAAGTTAAATTTACTCTCGCCGTTACTATACTTGTCACTTGTACCCCTCAAATGGATGGAAAGCCCCAAATCAACTAAAATTACCCAATTTTGATTAAAATGACCTGATTTTTCTTTTAATCTGAACCCGACCCACAAACTCATACCAAATTAAAACCCTAAACCCATTTCTCTAATCTTCCTCTCCTTTCTCAGTTGAAACACCCTATTATCAGTTAACACCCATAACTTAGAGGCAAAAAAGCTCAACTACAATATCATGCTCCTTCTCCTCACAAGGTAAGTCATTTTCTATTGAGTTAATTTCATTTTATTATGCTAATGGATGTTTAACAATGAAAGTTGCTAGCATATCACATTAGCGGGTAATTGAAAATAAATAATTTGTAATTTCGATCGGTAATTTTAGAGAAACTTTTGTGCTTTTTTCATTTCAGAAATAGAGTTAATTGATCAACGATGAAGATCGAGGTGGGAAAATCAACAATGGTGTAGCCGGTGACTGAGACGCCGCAACTGAGGTTGTGGAACTCTATGGGAAAATCAATGATGGTGTAGCCGGTGACAGAGACGCCGCAACTGAGGTTGTGGAACTCTAATGTGGATTTGGTGGTGCCTAATTTCCACACACCAATGTTTGTTTCTATAGGCCAACAGGATCCCCAAATTTTTTTGACCGAAAGGTGCTTAAGGGGGTATTAAGCAAAGCCCTACTGCCGTTTTATCCGATGGGTGGGAGGCTGTGCAGGGACGAAGATGGCCATATTGAGATGGATGGTAAGGGCCAAGGTGTACTGTTTTGCAAAAGTTGAGTCTAATGGTGTGGTGGATGATTTTGGTGATTTGCGCCGACGTTGGAGTTTCGAGGCTTATTCCAGCAGTTGATTACTCAGAAGGAATGGAATCTTATGCTCTCTTAGTGTAATGGGTAAAGGAGAATGGGTTTTAGGTTAGAGGGGTCGGGGCATTGGGTTTAAAATGAGGAATGGGTCTTTTTTTTAATTTCGGATTAATTTGGGTCAATTTTGGGGATTCCGTCTAATGAGGGGTAATTTTGGTGAAATTAGTAACGGGAGGGGTAAATTTAACTTCATTTTAACGGCGAGGGCAAAGTCAAACAATAAACCGAAGTTGAGGGGTATTTTTGACCCTTTTATCTTTAAAAAAAATTGTATTTCAATCTTTAATGTACATTTAATCTTTATCAATAGTATCGTTTGAACCTAGTTAGTGATTAGCATATTACTGACAAAGTTACAATAACTAATTTGTATATAATGAAGGTATAAACTTGCGAAAATCATAAAAATTCAAATTTAAGAAATTAAATAGAAAGAACACAATGTACATACCTTTCTTATGACCTTAATCATAAGAAAATAGATAGAAAGAAATAATGAATCAATGCACAACTTCTTAGCTCTTGTCTAAACTTTCTCTAGCTAACTATAAACATCCAAGAGTTTTTTTTAGTAAGTTATACTTGAGCATGAATTTGATACTATAATAGTAATATAAGGAAACACTACTTCAAATATGAAATAAAACTTAAAGGATAATCTTGATGAAGGGTTTAATAAAATAAAAAATTATGAATTTGTACTACCAAAGATGGAGGAATCATTAAAGAATACATAAATAAATCACCGTGCAATAGTATTCTTGAACCTTGGTTAGTAGTTAGCATTATTCCGCACATAACTAATTTAAATAAAAATACATGCTTACAATAATTACTAAATTCCAAACTAAAGAAGTTAGATGGAGAGAACACAAACACACACATCGTTCTTTTATTTGGACCTTAAACATAAGAAAATAGATGAAAATAAGAATACAAAATTAGTGCACAATTTTTTGAACTCTTATCCGACACCTCCTTTAACAAACTAATCAACATCCAAGAGACTTCTTCATCGTGTTAAGCTAAAGCATGAATTCCATAGTATAATAATATTTTTAAAAAATGAAATACAAAGAATAATTTTTAGTTAGGATTTCATGAAACATAAAAGTATAAAGGGTATATATGCTCTAGTTTTTGGACGGCAGGGACACTAATATCCCAAAAATATAACGAAGGGTATCTGCATACCATTTACGATAATTCGGAGGTATATTTGTCCTTTTTCCCTTTATTAATTACAAATAGCTTGTTATTGTACTTCTTTTGCAAAATTAACTCTTAGATAAAAAAAATCAAATGATAAAGAGGAAAATGAAATGTCATATTGAATCGTCAAAGCAAAGCTAAGACTAATTGACATGAATGAGGTCTTTCCCTTTTATCTTAGTCAAACTATATATACTGCACCGTATTTTCTTTCTTGTTTTATATATACTTTCTGCTTCTTAAAATACTTGTCATGTTTCATTTCTCAAGAGTCAAATTATCTAATTCTTTATCAATATTTTAAAATGTGATTTTTTACCATGATGATATGAAAGGAATTCCCAACTTTATATTTCTCATATAGTTTAAAATATTAAATTAATTTGATTTAAAGATTAGTCAAATTGACTCTTGAAAACAATAACATGAGAAGTATTTCGAAACAGAAAGTGTACTATGTACAAACGTTATTTAATCTTTTAGACATACATATTACGTTGTTTGTCTTATTTTCTAGCTTTTCCACTTGTAATTACTGTCTAAATGATTTGATAATATAAAATTTTGAAAAATAAATAAATAACATTTAGTTTTTTGGGACCTCTTTTTACAGACACAAGGGACTTTTATAAAAGCTGCTAAAGGACGACTCAATGGGACCTTCCTTGACTAATGAAGTTCTATTGATGTACATTGTAATCCTCTTTGTACGTGTGTACGTGTATTCGTTAGTTTCTTTTTTGTATTTCCAATTTCAATTTATGTAACAGGATTTAATCCATATAAAATTTTAAGTTTAATAAGATTTTGAAAAATTGTAGTTTATAAAAACTTTTTAATAAGGATAGAATGTAAAGTTTGTAATTAGATGTTTTCAAATATAAAAATATATCTTAGTTTTAATAGAAAAATCGTGTCACATAAAATGAAATAAAGCAAGAGTACTTATTTGTTATGTCAATGTGTGAAGAATTTAATTAATGATAATTGTATGTGTTTTTCTTGATTGATAATATAAAAAATATATGTACATATCTGATTTAGAATTGGAAGTAGATAACTTGTTAAATACTTGTACTTTATTTGTATTGCATTCTATATCATCGTATCATACTCTTTATTTTAGTGCTTGAGCTTTCTTACTGTTCGATGTGTTGTGTGATTGTATATTAATAATCTCTTTTTTTATGTGGTTATATATCTTTTGATTGATTGTTTTTATTTTCCTTTCTATTCTCTATTTATGTTTTTTGGCCTCAAGTTACGTGCTCTAAGAGTTGATCTAAAAAAGTAGAGCACAAATATTTGATTTTGACGTTGTTATTTTATTTGTGTCAAGTTTTTTTTTTAAATTTTTATGTGTATTTACTTTGGGGCAATTTCAGATAGTGTATATGAAGTTTGCATATAGCTGAAGTTTAGATATATGTGCGTGAATTTCGAACATAATAGCTGAAATCAGGCAAAAATTACTGAAGTCCAATCAATTTTTTCTAAACTTTTGGCAAAAATGAATACATTTTAGCCATATATGTAACTTCATATGTACATTGTATTTGAAATTTCATTTTATCAAAACCTAACTTCTAACTTCACAAGTAAATGTTGGAATATTTGCTAAAATTAAAAAAGGTTGATACATATTAAATGACAATGTCAAAATAAATTGTCCATGGTTATTTTTTTTACTTATAATATGCCTCGTATAAAAACTCTTAGTTACTTATTTAAATGTCGACTACTAGTATAATTTTGTATATTTTAAATTTTGATATACTGAGTTAAATCACATGCTCCACAGCTTGTGATGGCCTCATAAATTCCTTTTGAGTTTCGATCTTGCAATGATACTTCTCAAGAGCAGTGTTTCACGCGTTAGCTAAACCCCTGATCCGTGTAGATCAAAGGCTAATACTTTGGTAATAGATTGCCTTTTAGCAATACATTATATTTCGTATCAATCAATACAAAATAAGAAAAAAAACACCAAGAATTGTGGTGAGATGGATAAGTACGCTCCAAAGTGTATATCTTTTATTATGCAAATCACTTGTAATTTCACATTCACACTATTCATACAATTCTGTTACAATTTGAAAAAAATACAGTAGATGGATGTGCTTTTAACATCTAATGAGCAAACTGTGCAAATCTTACCATTACTTATTTTATAATATATAACCATGGTGTTCGGACCAGTTTGTGTGCACCTTGACTAAATCTGCAGGTACTTGCTAGCTCCGACCAGCACAGGTATCGAGTACAAATCTTATATTTTTGAACGAACCTTATCGATTAGTTCTCTTCTTAGGATTTTCCCAGCAGCTGACTTGGGAACACTGTTTATGAATGTCACCCTCTTCAATCTTTTGAAAGGTGCAACCTGCATAGATATGGATCGAAAAATGAAAATAAGATCTTGAAATCGACAAAACATACATTCATTCGGAGTAAGCTGTAACGACTTATATTTCAAGATTTCCACCTCCCGAGCCAACCCAACTTCCCACTGCAGCTCCAACAAAATATTAAGCATATTGTTGGTCTCAAGCCTAGATATAATGGAGGCGTTTTTGCTAGGTTAACGGTTAATGTAAAACTAGTCAATTCTTGATTAATCCTCATAGTACAGAAATATGTTTGGTATGTGCTCCTAGGCTGCTCACCTGGGCAGCCGTGATGTCGGATCAAAACAAAAGTCTAAAAAGAGCGATATGGATGATAAGGATTCATTTGGATTGAGACGTATTTGTTGTAACTGTTTTAGCATGTATAATTCGGTAAAACACATCCCGGCAGATAAGTCTGAAGAGGGTCCATGCCTAACACCAGCCAAATTGCATACTTTGAGACAGTTACGGTGCTGTTGAAATGATCCAAGTGACATTTATGTCGTTTGTTTAGTTCTATATCTTATCAAGAACCCCGATTTATTAGGTATGTTTTCTTTTTAGCTAATATAGAGAGATTTTCTAAGCTAGCCACGCAAGCATCTTATGTATATCTAAAGAGATGTCATTGTTTCACGAGCATATACCTGATCCGCAATGAACTTCTGAACATCTTCTTCAGTCAGAGAGCTATTAGGAGAGCGAACAACATATGCAACCGGAACCTCACCAGCTTCAGCATCAGGAAACCTACAAGGAAACTCTTAAACTTTGTATTTTGATGTATCATCTTTTCGGGTAACAGTACAGTATCACATGACATTTTTAAATCACCAGTAGCATGTGATGTTCAAATAAGATAACTTCAAAATTTACTAAAGCAAGACTTACGGGATAACAACAGCATCTAATATTTCAGGATGAGAAACAAGTAGACCTTCAAGCTCTGCTGGTGCAACCTGATATAATTGATATAAGAATCGATATGCATCCGGAGAACACTACATAACTCCTTCAAAATATGAAATTCCATCTATCTAACTATTTTGCAAAACGGAAATGAAAGTATACAGTTGATGTTGAAAAGTTAACTATGGCTAGTGGATACGATAGGTTATTTTCAACTAGGTTACTAGGATTCCGATGTGGATGTTAGAGCATGCTACATTCGTCCTTCATCGGTTGTGTAAGAGTTTCCAAAGGGGTTTAAATGATCATGGCTACTCCCATTGTCTTAAGGTTAGTGCGAGTTTACTTGCACATTCAGCAAGTAAAATGGAATATACCCTCTTTGAAAAGAATTGTAAATCAATCCAAATGGAACAGGAAATATTTGCCTCATGAAGCATCTAATGAAGGCACTTTTCTCTTCAGGAGGGACCACAATATGTGCTTTATTCTGAATTTTTACGGAAAGCTCCTTGGACTACAATCCTATATTGAGAATCCACTAGGGGACTACCAAGGGCATATTCCGTAAAGCGACTACCACAGAGGCAGACTCAACCTGCCATTATGTAGAGATTGTAAATAGACAGACCTCCTAGTGGGCATTTCGCCAACACATAGCACACAACCTGTTTAAGGGAAACGACATACTGAAGGAGTCCCAATAGCTGAAAAGATCATGTTGTGAGCAGTTCTGAGAAAGTAGTAAAGATGATCCTTTTGGAAATCAGACCAAAATGTTTTCCAGAAACATTAAACAACCCCCAGCCACGCTTTGCAAAAACTGATACAAATGTTCTCCAGAAACTTATTGTCAGAAACTAATCCAGCATGCAACTTGGTCGTGAGCAGCTCATACAATAACAAATATGTATAATCAATGAAATCAGAAAGATAGGATTATCCCCCCTTCATTATAGCAACATTTGGTCGTGAAACTAATGCATATGCACCACGTCAGGGAACGGACAGCATGGACAAAAATGGGTCCAGCTGAGTCTATGCTACTTCTATTTTTAAAACTTGGAGAAACTTGGAGAGGGTACCTGAAAACCTTTGTACTTGATGAGCTCTTTGATCCTGTCAACGACATAAAGCAATCCATCCTCAGTAAAGTACCCAAGATCTCCTGTATGTACCCAGCCCTGATTATCTATAGTGAGCTTTGTGGCCTGTGGATTGTTGAAATAGCCTGAAAATAGCAAGACTCCATGAAGAACATGCTAAAATAATTCAATGACCCGGTCATTGTGAAATATGAGAAACCAACAACAACATATCCAGTGAAACCCGTCCATCTCATGACAGTCATTACAAACTATTCATTTTTAGATCGACAATTATTGCCTTGTCCAAAAGAAACATATTAGCTCAAAAACCATGCCCTTTGGCAACTGACCAGAGCTAAATTTATAAGAGCCAAGAAGTCAATTGAAGTAAACAAAAATCGTGGAGAGCATCTCAACTGTGATACTATCTCATAATATCTTCTTTTTTCTATTTTGGACAAGTAAAATATCGGGAAGAATTGCCAGCAGAAGCACATGATACTCTAATCCTATTCTTCTCAGAACTGACCATACTTCAAGAGATTTAAATGGAACAAGGTGCAAGGTGCAATTTTCATAAAGATCGGATGGAGCTTTTGAATGATGAGTTCAACTGAACACAATATTTTGACATAAAACATAGATATATACATGTAATAACACTACTCCCTCCATTTCAATTTGTTTGATTGGTTTTAACTTGACACGGAGTTTAAGAAAGTAAGGAAAACTTTTGAATCTTATGATTTTAAACTAAAGATATGTAGAATGTACCAAAATGTCCTTTAATTCTGTGGTCTTAAACATGTACGGTGTACCATGAAAAGTTGAAATTAAGTGAGTTGCCAAAAAAGGAGAGAGACATTCTTTTAAAGAGATTAAAAAGGAAAGTAAGACAAACAAATTGAAATGGAGGGAGTAATATTTTGTTTTTTTATGACCATTGTGGTGTCCCAGACATCTTTCGCGCACCTCGACTAATTCCACAAGATACCACCTCCCATCAGCACAGCAACAGATACCAGGTAACTTTGTCCACCAAGGCTAGGACAGATGGGAAGAATCACCAAGTGTTTTTTTGTCTCCGCTAAGTTTTGAACCTGAGACCTCATTCTCAACCACTTCATTGACCACTAGGCCACACCACATACATTAAATACTAAACCCATAATTTTCAAAAGTACAATGAGTTCATATCTATGAATATTAAAGGTTGAACTCATCAAGTTTATATCTTGGATGTGCCTTTTTATTCATTGTACTGCTAGTACCTAGCATATTAGGTTACTCCTAAGATGAGTGAAAGAAGATAGTCCTATTCCATAATACATGAACTTCTTACAAAAAAACTACAACAAGTCAAATTTAGCAAATATGTTACCTTTCATCATGTTGGGACCACGCACCCATATTTCACCTAATTGTCCAGGAGGAAGAGGCTTCGATTTATCAACACTTACTATTTGAGCTTCAACTCCAGTAGCTAGAGTCCCTGCTGATCCTGTATGTCTAGGACCTGCATACATATTCTCCATTGAAACAATTCCACAGGTTTCTGTCATACCGTATCCCTGAAATTACAGCACTAGTAATATGAGAAGCCCACATTATTCTTCCCAAAGTACTTGTCGAATGCCATGACCATATATGTAAAACTATTAACATTGCCCATAACGTCTGTCTGATTATTCATTCACTTCATGCGTATGATGTTCTGGTCTAAACATGAACATAATAAACAAGGTATCAAAGAATTGAGGCTCATAGAATTATATTTCTTCCACAAAAATGGTTAGACAAACAGATAAAGAGAAAAGTAGTTTTGATGTTTAGAAGGCAAATGCATACTCAAGGAGTACTATATTGAAATTTGAAGGTTAAAACAAAAACTACTACTCCCTCCGTCACCAATTTGCTTACTTACCTTTTAGTCTGTTTCAAAAGGAATGTCTTTTTCCTTATCTAGCAACTGCTTAATTTTAACTTTCCATGTGACATGTTTAATACCACAAGATTCAAAAGTTCTCTTTACTTTCTTAAATTTCGTGTCAAGTCAAAATCAGACAATCAAATCTAAAACAGAGGGAGTTTAATTAACACATGTCAATCCCAAACTACTTGTGGTCGGCTATAGCAATCCTCTATATCCATTATGATCCATTTTGACCTATTTCATTCCACTAAAAGGGGTAGCCTGGTGCACTAAGCTCTTACTATACATAAGGTCCGGAAAGGACCACAACACATAGGTCAATTCTACGCAGACCTACCTTGCATTTCTACAAGAGGTTGTTGTCAAGGGTTGAACCCGTGACCTCATGATCACATGGCGGTACCTCTTACTTATATTGCGCCAAGATCCTTCATTCCAATATTCAAGATAAAAGAATGCATCAAAAATCACCTGCATAACAACAGCCTGAGGGAAGTTCTTAGCGCAATCCTCCATCAAATCCTTCCCTAAAGGTGCAGCCCCGGATCCAATTTGCTTTATCGAGGTTAGATTATACTTCTTCACCACAGGATTCTTAGCCAATGCTAAAACAATTGGAGGTACAATCCATAAATGACTCACTCTATACTTATCAACATTCTTCAAAAGCGTTTCCAAATCAAATTTCGCCATAGATACAATAGCATTACCCCT
>JAJOOR010028448.1:0-13411 GCA_036250505.1 Solanum acaule | reverse complement strand
AATTAAGTGAGTAAAACAAGAGGATGAAACACAAAAAATAAGAGGACTAACATTTTCTTGTTCAATTTATAAAAGGATAAACCAAAAATGAATGGAATACTAATAGAAGAATTTAACAACAGAAGCTAAAAGGACCCACGAATAAACCTCATTAAGTAGTGGAAGATGATAAATTCTAGCCTTTAACAATGTATTTGGTCAACATACCTGTCATTTTTTTATTTAATTAAGAAACTTGAAGGGCATTTTCGTAATCCAACTTTAGATTTAGGATCTTCCCACTTTTAATATAATATGATAGATTCTGAAACAAAAAATATTCTAAAGTTACTTTCACAATTATCTCCAATAAGTTCAAAGTGTTTAAATAGAGAAATGCGGAGAGAATAAAAAAATAACTACAATCTACAGGTATATAAAATCTTTCATTTCATTTCTTGTAATTTTCTCTTACTTTTTTCACTTTTAAAAGTGAGGCATGTGATGTATCATAGAAATATAATGCGAATGGAGTTCGACCAATTCTATAAATTTATATAATCAAATTATATTGCTTTTTTTCTATGTTGTAGTAACAGTTATACATAAAGTTAAAAAGAACAAATTTTAAGAGACTCACAATTTTTTTCAATCCATAATTACTTTTGTTAATACAAAATTGTTTAAATTAACATACTATCAAATATGTTGCTAGTGTAATTGAAAAACATAAGTATTGGTTATTGTAAGAATATTGTTGACCCTTTTGTTTGTAAATGTATAAAATGATATGGAAAATTAATTGAGCAACTTCTTATAATATATTCCCACTATTCATATAAAATAACGGTAGTTTCAAAGAATAATTTGTTTTAACTTCTTAATTTTCTCTTTGAATGATGCATATGACGGGATAAAATCATAAGTACATGTTTTGTCTATATATCAATCTCTTGTTTGTAAACATTATAAGAAGAAAAAGAATTCACTTGAAATTATCATAAGTAGGAACAATTAAAAAATCACAGTTATGAAGATAAATTAAAAAAATACGTGGCAGTGGAATCCTAATGGCGCTTACGTGGCATGCAATGTGGCATCCACATGGCATCAACATGGCATTTAACAACTTCCATTAATAAGAAGGGTACTTTTGACCCAATAGTACGACGGGAAGGGTAGTTTTAAGCCGGAATATAGTTTAAGGGTAAATATGAGCTATTTCGGATAGTTTAGGAGTAATTAATTTAAATAAAAATAAAAATATATTTAATAATATTATAACATATTTTTTGGGGTTATGAATTTGAAAAGACATAGAAATAATAGAGATTATTAAAAATAAGTGTCAGGAAGATGATAATGTGTGAGTTAAAGGCACAAGATTAATGAATATTATTAGAATATAAGTTGTGAAAATGAAGAGGTGTAGTTATGAAGTTGATTTCTATAATAAGATAATTTAAAAAAAAATAAAAAATACTTTAAAGTAGATTTTTGTGCTATTTATTAAATGAAAAAAATAATTTTTTTAAATGATTTTAAGAAAATAAATTATTAATAGTAAAGGTGTATTTTTGTAATCCAACTTTTGACTTAGATTCTTCTCAATTTTGGTAATATATGATATGATATGATGATGACATATGATATATGATTTATGATAGAAATGTGGCTTTGGTCTTTTGGCAGGTGTCATTTTCTGCTTTTCTCAAGGACGTTGTCAATGTTGTGGATATCATGGAGAGGTTAAAGAATGAAGAAAATCAAATAGCTCTTGACGTGGATCTAATTAGAGATCTGAAATTTGCGCTGGCATTAATTTGTGCAAACGTCTTGCTTTCTTATTCCGATTTGGTACAACATGCCTCATGTCCTTGGTAGCCTCATGGATAATATCGACGATTGTATCAGCTCATGTCCTCATTCTACATCCATATATGACTGAGGAGGAGTTGGACTTCCTGTTGATTATTCTTACTGACATGCCTACCGACTTGATTCATCATGACACATTTTTTGATCTCTTGGCACGTGTTGGAGCACTTACCAGGGAGGTATCAAATCTTATTTGGGACTTAGAAAAGAAATCAATGAAGAAAGAGAGTACCACTGAAACAAATCGTACAACACTAGACTTGCTAAAAGATATTGAACTCCTCAAGGAAGATCTCAAATATGTTTATTTGAAAGTCCCGGATTCATCTCAATGTTGCTTCCCCATGAGTGATGGACCTCTCTTCATGCATCTGCTAAAGAGACACTTAAATGATTTGCTGGATTCTAATGCTTATTCAATTGCTTTGATAAAAGAAGAAATTGGGCAGGTGAAACAAGACCTAGAATTCATAAGATCTTTTTTCGTGAATTTTGAGGAAGAGTTGTATAAAGATCTATGGGCACGTGTTTTAACTGTGGCATATGAGGCAAAAGATGTCATTGATTCAATTATTGATTCAAAAGTTGTATAAAGATGAATAGTAACTAAGACGTTATTTGTCATTTGGCAGCAGAAGTATAAAGCTGACTGAAGCTTACAGCAGCCCACTGAGACAGGTACAAGGCCTTGCTCTGCCAAGGATACATTCGGTCCCCGAGCAAATGGATTAGAAGAAAATACCTTAAGCTCTTGAAGTTTCTTACGCAATTTCCTCAAGACTGCTATCTTCAATGTAATCTAGTACCTGCAATTACATCTACTCCAAGTGCCTTGAAGCGTAAGCTGGATAACCAACTAATCAAAGGAACTCGAAGAGTTTCAAAAGAGTCTGCTAGAGTATTAAGAAGCAAGCAAGAGTCCTTGTATTTCTTCATCAAACTTTACACTCATTCCGGATAGCTGGTCAAGGACACCCTGAAAACATTTATATGATCTGAAATAGGATTGGTCTCTCTATATATCTGATATCCATCAATTGTTTCAGCAGGAACAACTTGTTATTGCTAGTCTTCGAAGCATAATATGTCTCAAGCTTATCCCATTAGCTTCTAGCATGTGTCTCATTCACAATGTGTTTTCTAACATTATCTTCAATCCATTGTTTGATATAGCCACAAACCTGCAGATGCAAATTTTCAATCCTCATCATTCATAGACTCGGGTTTAATTTATTAGAAGCAAACACAAGTAGATGTATTTTCTTAACAAATAGAAGACCATTCATCTTGCCTTTCCACATATGATAATTACTACCATTCAAACACATCATCTTTCTCATATTTGACTCCATCATACAAATAGGCAATCAACAAAGTATCAAACAATGAGCAACACAACTATAAGATAGCACCAAAAATTAGAGAAGTAAAAGGAGTAAAATCAACATAAATTATTATATATTGGCATGAACCTGCAGGATTGAGAGATGAAAGAATTTCAGAATTTGCATTGAGTAGTTGTATGGGCTTGATACACCCACCATACAACTCATCAGATGTATGGAGTTGGAGGAATAGTGGAGAGTGGAGACAGATTATTCAATAGGCATAATACATAAGTATGCCCTTTAACTTGGTCGGGTTTCACATTTATATGCCCTTCAACTTTGGGTGTGCACAAGTAGACATTTAAGCTTGTATAAAGTTAAGCAAAAAAACACACACGTCCTACGTGATTACATGACAATTTGTGTCCTACGTGGTGTCCATTATGCCACATAAGACTCAATACATAAATTGTATCTTATCGTATGAAGGGTTTCTCGTTGTTGTCATCTCACATGCATGCAAGTATACATGGTCAAATAAGTACTTCCTCTTTTGCATTTTGTTTGTTATTGTTTGAGTTTTCACAAAGCTTAATTTAGAAGAAAAATAAAAGTACTTTTGAAACTTATGATCATAAACGTGTCAAGTATTTGTGTGGATATAAAACTTTTAACTAAAAAATTATAAGAATGTTAATATTTTTTGGACAGGGAAATAAGAAAATATTGTCAAATAAAATGGATGAAGTGAGCAGAATATTGAAAACTTGATTAATTTTCATATCTTTTGCCTTTGTGGCAGACAAGTGTGGCCCCATTCTAATTGATTCATGCTTTTGGAATAATACTATGCACCATTTTTGGTCTTAATTATTCTTCTGTTTATTTCCAGAATTTTGAGCTGTATTGATCAAATAACAAAGCAAGCAGAGGCTATATAGTTTCATCAACTAAAAAGGTTAGTCAACTCATCTAATAATTTGCTACTCTCATCTCTATTGAAGTATAGTTATGGAAAAGTAAAAGTGATGTAAGAAAAATGAAAGAAATTTGGTAGTTAGTTGGATATCACAAAGAAAGAGAGAGGGCTAAATACTTACTCACACCACCGATTTACAACAAATCAATAGATGCACGACATTATCACTTAATTGTGGTTAGTTAATGTATACTTTCACCTCATTTAATTATTACTTACTCATGATAAGTTGTATTAGTTTGGTACTAATATCCTGTGTGGGTGAATTCTTACCGGGTGAGAGGGTGGGGGTTGGAGAGTGCAGAGGGAATAGAAGCAGATTCTTTCTAAGATGACGAAAGATTCCCCTGGTACCAGTTGGTCTCGTCTATGGATGAACCCTGTTTTTACAAGTCATTTTCTTCAATTCAAATTGTAAGTGTACATAAAAGATTATCATCCATTTTCTTCTTCGTATAGGTTGGAAAAGTAATGGTAAACGAGCAGGACTCCTTTTTTGTAAATAATTAACAGTTGTGATACACTTCATTTTATTGAATATTTAGAACTTCCATTTTCTTCTTCATACTCCTTTTTTGTAAATAACTAACAGTTGTGAGATTTCATGTCATAAACATTTTGATGTGTGATTAAGATTGACATTTCCAATTGTGCGAATCTAAAATTACTATATGTCAAGTTATATATATATATATATATATCGACAAAACTCAATAAGAAAATGGTTACAAATTTATTATACAGAAACTGTCAAAAATCAATAGACTCACCTTTATCATCTTCCACTAATTAAGACCTCCTCTTAAGTTCGCGTGAAAATAGTGAAATTATTGATTATTCTTATCATTTCATCTTCTTTCAGGTCTTGAGAACTTGGAAAGGAAAAGTAGAATCATGGAAAAACGAAAAGATAATGAAGAAGCAAACAACTCATTGGTATGTTATTTTATAGAGTGAACGGTAAAGTATTGAATTGTAGATATGTGGCTTTAAAAAATTTGATATGTGTTATTTTGGCAGGTATCATTTTCTGCTCTTCGCAAGGATGTTGCCAATGTCCTGGATTTCATGGAGAGATTAAAGAATGAAGAAGATCAAAAGGCTGTTGATGTGGATTTAATTGAAAAGCTGAAATTGAAGCTCACATTTATTTGTACATATGACCAGCTTTCTTATTCCGATTTGGAGCAGTTTGAAGATATAATGACTAGAAAAACACAAGAGGTTGAGAATCTGCTTCAACCACTTTTGGATGATGATGGCAACAATGTCGGGTGTAAATATATCCTTACTAGCCTCACCAGTAATATGGATGACTGTATCAGCTCGCATCATCATTCTAAATCAGATGCCACCATGATGGATGAGCAATTGGACTTCCTCCTCTTGAATCTCTATCATCTATCCAAGCATCGTGCTGAAAAGATGTTTCCTGGAGTAACTCAATATCAGATTCTCCAGAATGTATGTGGCAACATAAGAGATTTCCATGGTTTGATAGTGAATGGTTGCATTAAGCATGAGATGGTTGAGAAAGTCTTACCTCTGTTTCAACTGATGGCTGAGAGAGTAGGACACTTCCTTTGGGAGGATCAGACTGATGAAGACTCTCAACTCTCCGAGCTAGATGAGAATGATCAGAATGATAGAAACTCTCTACTCTTCAAGCTAGCACATCTACTCTTGAAGATTGTTCCAACTGAACTGGAGGTTATGCACATATGTTATACAAATTTGAAAGCTTCAACTTCAGCAGAAATTGGACGTTCAGTAAGCAGCTCCTAGAAACCTCTCCAGACATTCTCAGAGAATATTTAATTCATCTACAAGAGCATATGGTAACTGTTATTACACCTAGCACTTCAGGGGCTCGAAACATTCATGTCATGATGGAATTCCTATTGATTATTCTTTCAGATATGCCCAAGGACTTTAGTCATCATGACAAAGTTTTTGATCTCTTGGCTCGTGTTGGAGCACTTACCAGGGAGGTATCAACTCTTGTACGCGACTTGGAAGAGAAATTAAGGAATAAAGAGGATACCGATGAGACAAACCATTCCACTCTAGACTTGCAGGAAAATATTGAACTCCTCAAGGAAGATCTCAAACATTTTGTCTGAAAGTCCCGGATTCATCTCAATGTTGCTTCCCCATGAGTGATGGACCTCTCTTCATGCATTTGCTACAGCGTCACTTAGATGATTTGCTGGATTCCAATGCTTTGATAAAGGAAGAAATTGGGCTGTTGAAACAAGACCTCGAATCGATAAGATCTTTTTTTGTGAATATTGAGCAAGAATGGTATAAGGATCTTTGGGCACGTGTTTTAGATGTGGCATATGAGGCAAAAGATGTCATTGATTCTATTATTGTTAGAGATAATGGTCTCTTACATCTTATTTTCTCACTTCCCATTACCACAGAAAGGATCAAGCTTATCAAAGAAGATGTCTCCAAGTTACATGAGAAGATTCCCGAGAACAAAGGTCTCATTGTCTTGAACTCTTCCAAGAAGCCCGTTGAGAGCAAGTCATTGACAACTGGTAAAATAATTGTAGGTTTTGAGGAGACAAAATAGATACTTAGAAAGCTCACTGGTGGACCAACAGATCTAGATGTCATTATGATCATTGGTATGCTGGGTTCAGGTAAAACTACTTTGACATACAAAGTATACAATGATAAATCAGTTTCTAGTCATTTCGACCTTCGTGCATGGTGCACAGTTGACCAAGAATATGACGAGAAGAATATGTTGAATAAAATTATTAATCAAGTTAATGGCTCGGATTCAAAATTGATTGAGAATATTGATGTTGCTGATAAGCTACGGAAACAACTGTATGGAAAGAGGTATCTTATTGTCTTAGATGACGTGTGGGATACTACTACGTGGGATGAGTTAACAAGACCTTTTCCAGAAGTTGAGAAAGGAAGTAGAATTATTTTGACAACTCGAGAAAAGGAAGTAGTTTTGCATGGAAAGCTCTACACTGCTCCTCTTAATCTTCGATTGCTAAGATCAGAAGAAAGTTGGGAGTTATTAGAGAAAAGGGCATTTGGAAATGAGATTTGCCCTGATGAACTCTTGGATGTTGGTAAAGAAATAGCTGAAAATTGTAAAGGGCTTCCTTTGGTGGTGGATCTGATTGCTGGAGTGATTGTTGGGAGGGAAAAGAAAAAGAGTGTGTGGCTTGAAGTTGTAAATAATTTGCATTCCTTTATTTTCAAGAATGAAGTGGAAGTGATGAAAGTTATAGAAATAAGTTATGACCACATACCTGATCACCTGAAGCCATGCTTGCTTCTTTTTGCAAGTAACCCGAAGGACAATGCAACGACAATCTATGAGTTGAAAGCTGTATGGTTTGCTGAAGGGTTTGTGGAGAAGATGGAAATGAAGAGTATGGAAGAAGTGGTGATGATGTATTTGTGTCTAACATGGTCTGAAGTCCCATCTTATGTGCTCAAAGCATGATCGTTTAACCTCAATCAAGGTACTGATTTAAAACGATATTGATACTCATTGAAAACAACAGTACATGAAACTCCAGAACTGTTGCAAGAAAGAGTCCAAGAAGCTCTGCAACCTCAACTAAGAAGGAAGACACGATTGAAATGCTCAAATGACAAGTATATAGATGCAACATTAGCAGAGGTGGTTAACAATAAATCCGATGAAGGAGGAGATCCTCAAAGGGCATGGACGTCATGAAGATTACAGAGCAAGAATTGCTCACCACGGACGCAAAGGAAAAATTAAGTTGGTGTTGAGGGAGAGTGTTAAGAATTCATCACCAACTTAATTATTTACTTAAGATGAATCAAGAAAAATTTAGGATATTCCGGAGTTGTAGATAATTGAAGGAAGATCTCTATAATGAGTATTCTAGAGAGAATTGTCTAGAAATGTTCTAGAAAGAATAGTTCTAGAAAAAGATAGCTAGGAATATTCTAGAATAGAATAGCATGTATCTCTCTAGATTCTTCCATCACTTCCTATATATAGAGGTGGTCCATTTGAGTTGCAACCAACAAAGCAACCAAGCAAAAAAAGCAAGAAAAAGTAAGAAACAAACCAAGTAAGTAAGAAAGAAAGAGAGAAAATAAGTGTGCTCAAGTAATGAGTGTTGCTGCAGCAAGCAACAAGTGTGATCAAGATTGTAAGACCGAAGCGGGTTCTTACTTTGATATAATAAAATTCAAGTTGTCAGAAATTGATAGTGCCCGTCGTCTTCCAAACAACAATATATTCAATAGATACTATTGTCACAGACCCAATCTTCAATATCTTACATTTGAACTCAAGGAATCATGGGATTATTCAACAGAGCAATATTGGTTCCCGAAATTGGATTTCCTAACTGAACTAGAAAACCTCAATGTAGGTTTTGAAAGTTCAAACACAAATGACAGTGGGTCCTCTGCAGCCATAAATCGGCCATGGGATTTTCACTTCCCTTCGAGTTTGAAAAAATTGTGGTTTGTTGACTTTCCTCTGACATCCGATTCACTATCAACAATAGCGAGACTGCCCAACCTTGAAGAGTTGTACCTTTATCGTACAATCATCAAGGGAGGAGAATGGAACATGGGGGAGGAAGACACCTTTGAGAATCTCAAATTTTTGAAGTTTGGTAAAGTGGCTCTTGCCAAGTGGGAGGTTGGAGAGGAATCCTTTCCTGCACTTGAGAAATTAAAATTGCAGGGATGTTGTGATCTTGAGGAGATTCCGCCTAGTTTTGGGGATATTTATTCATTGAAAATTATCAAACTTGAAGAGAGCCGTCAACTTGAAGATTCCGCTATGAAGATTAAGGAATATGCTGGAGATATGACGGGAGGAGACGAGCTTCAAGTCGTTGGCCGGAAGAATATCCCGTTATTTAAGTAGCATTATATGTGAACAGGTTCTTCTCCATTCTTTTGCTGTTCTAATTCCTGTGTTTTATGAAAGTCTCAACTGAAACTAAATAGAAATATCATTGTTATAAACAAGTTTGACTATATTTGAGAAATATATTTGAAATATACATGGCATTTTATTATGTCTCGACAATATACATCTGACCCTGACCTATATGGTTATACGTTTTGTTTTCTTGAATATTTCTGTTTTCTTCTTTATCTTATAAACTACTCTTCTTCTCTTTTTTTGTGTGTCTAAATTAACATTTGTGGGATAATGTTTTGTAAGCACCATTTGATCAATTTATTGAAAATGACTTTTTATTTGTCTGACTATATCTGCAGAATTGTTTCCTTCTATGATCTTGGTAAAGTTTAAAACACATTTTATACATCAGACCCTTTGGTATTGACTATTGGAAAGTACAATCATGGAAAGAGGAAAGGAAAATGAAGGAGGAAGAAAACGGTACGTCATGCATATAAGAACTTATATTGCCCTTAAGATACAAAATGTGATACATATGTCTAAAGAAGTGTTATTCGAAAGTTCATATCTGAAGCATCAATAATAAAAGTTTCTTTCTTTCCCACAAACTTTATGTGTCCCTGTCAAAAATCAGAACCCTTTCCTGCCCCAGCTCCTCCGCCATGCTCAGTTCACCTCCTAGTAGGATTACAGACTCTCTGATATGATAGACAAGAAGGAAGTCAAACAAAAGGTTGGCAACATCTGTACCTTATGCAAGTTATCCTATATCTCAGTTTTTGTAAATCTTTCAAGAAATACCATCATCACAAACATGTGAAAAATCTTCAGGTAATAAAGTTACAGAGAAATTCCAATGCAGCAAGAAGTGGGATATTCTCGTGCAAAGAGTTTGAATGGTGGAATTCACGTGTACCAAGAATCAGCCATCGCTAAGCATTCGGAGTTGAGAGGCAGCTGTTTCTAATGATCACGATGTTCAAATAGGTGCTGCTATACGACATTTGGCCTCACGTGCAACAGTAAGAGTGTTGTTAAAACTCCTCTTGTGCCTATTGATACATCAATGCAGGATATGCCATCTCAAACTTTAGACGAGTTGAATCCAGGGGGGAAGAATGGAACATGGGAGAGGAAGGCACCTTTGAGAATCTCAAATTTTTGGAGTTGGATGAAGTGGCTCTTGCTAAGTGGGAGGTTGGAAAAGAATCCTTTACCGTGCTTGAGAAATTAATACTGTGGAGATGTCGTAAGCTTGAGGAGATTTACCGCCTAGTTTTGGAGACGTTTATTCATTAAATATTATCACAGTTGAATGAAGATATGACAGGAGAAGACAAGTTTCAGGTCAATGTACGCTAAGAAAATATGTGAGTACAGATGAATTTATTACTTCTTCCCTTTTTCTTCATTTTGTGTGCCTATATTTCCAAGATTTGTTCTTTCAAGTTATTTGCATATCATGTGTTTACTCTTCAAGTCCGGCTACATCATGACTCTCTGTATCTGAAAGTTATTCTATATTTCAGTTTTTTCAAGATTTTTGTATATCTTTAAAGATATTTCTGATATACAAATTTGACATTGTGGATTCACTTTGAACATAACAGATGGAAAAAAAACTATGTTACAAATATAGTTGCTGTTGCAGTTAAATCTACATGAGGATATAATTGTTCAACAACAGAACACAAACTTGAGTGACGCCAAGGCCTAAGCTAGTGTAACAAACCTAGATTCCTCACTATATTAATAAGAGAATTGGAATGTGATTATAACTTTGGAATCGTAATTGCAATACTCAAACAACTGAATTACAATGGAAATATTGAAATAACAATTAACCAAAGATAGAGATAAGAATATAGATGAGAAGCTTAGACTCTAGAAGAAGAGGAGAGGACAAACATTTTCTTCATAATACGCATAACCCTTTTGTGTTAACTAGAAGACCTATTTAACCAATTGATAGTTGGGTCTGGATCCCAAATAAAACTCTCCAACATTTTAATCAGCCCAATAATAAATGGACCGGTCTCATTCATCACTTCCAGCCCATACGCCCTTATGTAGTTAGTTTGGTTCACAACAGCCAGTGTCTGCTTAGAAACCAAAATATGTGTGTAATTCTGATTAATTCAGTCGTTTACCGTCTTCTATGAGTCCCTACTTATGGTACCATTGCGATTATCATTCCTAATCAAAAAGGAATTTTGTTTGTGCGGATTTACCTAGTTGAACATAGCTCTAACCCATTCAACTATCATGTTTTTATTTGATTTTGCTTTCAGCAACCATCCTCCTTGATGTGAGAACCCTGCTGCCCAACCAAGGAAATAAGGAGAAAGATTGAAAGGGTTATGAATTCCATTGAGTTAGCCCTACTTATCAGGCGGGAATTGACACCAATCTTGGAATATGTGTATAAGTATGTTTGATGAAAGTCTCAACTGAATTATTTGTGAATATTATGTAAAATTTGAGTAGATGAGCATCTGTTGTTTTGTGCTCTTTTTCTTCTTTCTCATTTTCAACATTTTACTTGTATAAAAAAAATTTCTAGATTAAAAGAAATATTTTTTAATCTACTTGAAAATCCCATTTCGTTTGTTGTCTATCTCTTACAGTCCAACTATTATTACCAAGCTAGTATTAGTACATTTATGGATCAAATTACACTAGCAACTTACAATTTAGTGCACTCAAGCAGCTATATTTACTGTCCAAAACTTTCCTTTTTGGTATTCTATCTTTAAAGGATTCATTGGGTGCTTATAATCTGGGTGGCTTTATAATTTTATTTTTTAGAAAAAAAAAAAAAATCACGTAGTCAAATCATCGTTTGTCACGTGGACAATAGTTTTGCAAAATCGGATGGGTTTCTGTTAATCCATAATGGCATAGATGAGTCTTTTCTCAAACAAAATATCAAAAATGAGTTAAACTTTTAATGGAGGACATGAATGATTCTTTTTAGTGAAAGTTTAATGACATATCTGAATCCATTCCTATTAATATATGATGTAAATTTTAGAGTTTAATGATTAAAAAACTAATAATTGAGATAATTCCCCTCACCCACCCACCTCCCACTTTTATCTTTTCTCATTCTCATTCTCTTCTCTTCCACACAATTTTTTTTTTTTTTTTTTTTTTTGGGGGAAAGGAGATTAGCCATTCATCAAAGTAAAAAGGTGAGTCTTTTAACTAAAAATAAAGTGTGTTTAATTTTGGTACTTCACGTCTCTAATTGGAGTAGAAATTTTTCAAAATGACTTATTTATACCTCTCTTTATATGCAAAAGCAGGTCCTTGTGATTCTATCTATCAGGTATAGACTTTAAGGGTGTGGTATCCTAACTTTAATTCGCAGTAGACTAATTTAACATCGTGATGATATTTAATTAGCCAACTGTCTGTGGCTTTGAAATTTTGACATGACGTTTGGTCTTATGGTAGGTGTCATTTTCTGTTCTTCGCAAGGATGTTGTTAATGTTCTGGATTTCATGGAGAGGTTAAAGATCTACTTCAATCGATTTTGGATGATGTTGACAACAACATCGGGTGTATATACAACTACATGAATCATACCCATCCTAGACTCGCCAATAATATTATTTGGGCAGGGAAATAAGAAAATAGTGTCAAATAAAATAAAATGGAGGTAGTTTTTTTTTTTTTTATGATCATGGTGTCTGGGTCAATTTTCGCGCACCTCAACTAATTTCACGAGATATATGTCACCTCCCACCAATAACATATATCAGGTAACTTTGTCTACCAATGATATAACCGATGGGAAGAATCATGTAGTATTTTTGTCTCCGTTGGGATTTGAACCTGAGACCTTAGAGCTCTCAACTTCATTGTCCGTTGAAACCAAGTTAAGATTCATGTTAATGTATTATGCCTAAAAAGAATGAATATAACTTAGAAACTGTTGAATTTTTTATTTTTTTTGTAAGTGATACAAAGTGAAAACAAGTATTTGGAGTTTTTTGAATTTTGGTAAAATTTGGGCGGAGAATTGTAACAGTTCATGCCAAATATCCAGAGTGTTCATACATTGAGGCATAAATTGAGACTAGATAATGTTGCCCGTGCTATGCACGGGCCCAATAATATAAATGGTATGTTTTGGGGCTAATAATCGAGTTTTTGAAGCGATTGTTTGCGTGGATAAATGAATAAGTTTTTTTATCACAAACTTGTACTTTCTTTGACGCTATTTAAGGCATAATAAGACTACCACACACAACATTTTTGAAATATTTTATGTTGTCAATTATCATGATTTATAGTATTTTTACGATAGATTCACTTCAAGAATCAGTGGAATTTTTTGT
>JAJOOR010028447.1:0-14080 GCA_036250505.1 Solanum acaule | reverse complement strand
CCCCCCCCCCCCCCCCCCCCCCCCCCCCCCCCCCCCCCCCCCCCCCCCCCCCCCCCCCCCCCCCCCCCCCCCCCCCCCCCCGCAATCTATCACGTTATAAATATTTTGATTTGATGGGTTTGGATTTTGGCTTCCAAATAACCAAAAAAGACAAATAATAAAGACTCAATTTTTGTAATCATTTAATATTGGAGTCCCCTCATATGTAGTGCATTAGTCATTAAATAATAGGCCAAACACATATATAGCCCCTCTAACTTGTTAACATTTTTCATTTTAACATTTTATCTTAGCTTTGTTCCATTTTAATTCTTAAACTCCATTTTTTATGTACTATTTTAACACAAAAATACTATTTTTATGATTTCTTTATTTTTATATATATTCTTCAATTGCAACTTCTTATTTTAAATCGACATGTGTCAGTTAATTTTAGTTAAAAAATTAAAAAATAACAAAAAATAATTCTTTTTAAAAAATAATAATTTATTTTTAAGAGTGTTATGTATTTTTGTGTGAAAAATAACCGACGAAATTGTATAGGTTTTCTTTCTTTAAAATCACAAACAACCTAACAAAGTCAGTCGAGTTTTAACATTGTTTAGTAGTGTTATTAGTAATGAACAAGAGTCCTTTTTTAATAGTGTTATTAACAAAGTCAGTCAAGTCTTTTTGAAGATGGATTTTTTTATTCATATTGATTTATATTAAAAATTAAAAGTGAGTATTTGCGTTAAATTTAGATAGCCTAGATGATAAGAAAAAATAAATAAGTAGTGTTATTTAATTTAATTGAATGTTTAAGAAAGAAAATCAACGAACTTCCGTCAATTTATTTTCATGCAAAAATACAGAGAAATATCAAAAAATAATATTATTGTTTGAAAACTTTTATGTTCGTTCGCGAATGTTTAATTTTTTTACGAAAATAAACAGGCACACATCTATTTTTTAAAAATAAGAAATTGCAATTGAAGAACATAAATAAAAACAAATTATAAAAAATAGTATAAGTGTTTAAATGGTACAGAAAAAATGGAGTTTAAGGGTTAAAATGGAACAAGGCTAAGTTGAAGTGCCAAAATGAAAAATGAGGGCAAGTTTGAGGGGTTGTGTATGTGTTTGGCCTAAATAATATTACACTCCATTTTTAATCATCCAATATTCATGGGAAACTTTCGCAAAATTGCCATTATAATAAACTTAATTATGTCTCATAGTTATAGTTTGCATATTTACGGACTGTAGCTACTGTTTAAGTTGTCTCGTTTGTATAATTCGCAGGTTTGTATAATTCGCGGGTACATTTATATAATTCAATTATTTTTGTACAAACTCGAAATAACGAATTTATACAATTACAAACATCTGAAGTGTAAACAGTTATTCAAATTATATTATATAAAATTACATTATACAAAAGTTAAACAAATTCCGAATTATACAAACGTGTGAATTATACAAAACTAATCCACATAATTATAGCTAAAAGTAGGTTGCGAATTGTAATTAAGGCAAACTATAATTATGTTAACTAATTAACTACTCCCTCTGTCCCAATTTATGTGGCACTTTTCATTTTTCGTGAGTCAAATAATTTAAATTTGATTGGAAATTTTCCCATGAAATCTTCAATTTTTTTGAAATGAAATTTATATATTTGTAAACTACGTAAAAAGTACTATAAGTCACAATAATTGATTATTCAAAATGTTTAAAAGATTTATAAAAAATTTACGATCAAAGATAGACTTGTTTAAATCTCGAAATCCAAAAAGTGCCACATAAAATGAAGTAGTATATTATACGATTTTCCCATATTCGCATATCCAATGACCCCCCTTCCTCGAGTCCCCTTATATGTAATGCATTAAATGGTCAATATTCGCTACTAAGTGGTCCTAATTTATACTACCTCCGTCTGCTTTTATTTGTTATGGTTTTCTTTTTTAGAGTCAAACGATAAAAGTTTTGACTAACATTTTATAATGTATTTTTCATCATATTGATATGCAAAAAATTGCAATTTATATTACTCTTTGTATAGTTTTTGAATATCTAAATTTTTTATTTAAAATATCGAATTAATATAATCTAATTTAACTTTGAAAATTAGTCAAATTGACTTTCAAAAATCGCAACATGACAAATAAAAGTGGACAGAAAAAGTATAATACTTCTAGCTTTTCTAGATTTATTAGACGGCAATTTTTTTCCTGTTTTTTAAATCACTAACTATAGTAACCTATAATATTTCTTACCTAGTCTTAAAATATTAAAAAATATTTATATAAATACATGTAATAACTAAAAAGTTTGAATCTCTAGAAAACAATATCATGTAAATTAAAACAAAAAAAAGTATATATTATTAAATTCAAAACATAATAATTTAAAAGGCTGGAATTATAAATATATAAGTAAATACTTATGCTTATATCAAACTACTAATTCAAGTTATCATTATTAATTAAGTAATTTGATTAAGTAAAAATATACATAAATAATTTTCAGCCAATTCAAGCCAATCACTGTTATTTTTGGGAAGGAAGTCTTTGTTCTCATTGTCAACCGATAGTTTCTTTGTTTTTTATTTGAAAGAGTTGCATTAATAAGACAATAAAATGAAAAAAAACTATCTAAATACATATCTTATTTTATCATAATCTTTAAAATTTTCTACCAATTAAAAAAATTCAAAAATTCTCTCTCAAATACATCACTCTCCTCTCGCTGATACATCCTTATCCCCCTCTTGATACATCATTCCCCTCTCTGATACATCCCTCTCCTATGTATCCGGATGTCTGCTAATGTTTTTGGAAGTCCAGTAATGTATTAGGATGTCCTATCCCCTCTCTGATACATCCCTCCCCTCTCGGATACATCCCTCTCTTATGTATTCGGATGTCCAATGATGTATCCGAAAGTCCAGTGATGTATCAGGAAGTCCAGTAATGTATCCAAAATCCATAAATTTGAAGAGATTTTTGTAATTTGAAAAAAGTATAAAATAATGTAATTAACTCTTAACACGGTGAGATTTGTGTAAATTATACTTATAAAATTGCTAATTGTCCATTTCCATTCAAAAGTGGGGTGAAAAACGTGGTGATAATTGATAAGAAAATCAAATAATCTTTTTCAAAAATGAAAATGTAGTGTGATTTTCTTGCACCTAAATATTTGAGCAAATAAACTAGATAATATTTTTTCATGTCTTTTAAATTACTTCTTCCGCTCATTTTTATTTATCACTTATTTCTAAAATAAATTTTATTTTTACTTATCACTTTTGTTGTGTCAAGAAAAAATAATTAAATTTTTTTAGCCTTAGTATTAAATACTATTCTCCAAATTATTTTTCAAAAGTTAATACTAACCAGTAACCACCAATCAATAGGTTAATGTGGTAAAATACCTATGTCAATAATTGTCTTCTTAATTAGTGTGTCAAGTCAAACAGTGACAAGTAAAAATGAATAAAGGAACTACTACAAATTATTGTAACTTTTAATATTTTTTACATAATTATCAAAAATTTATATTCAAATACATGTCACAACTAATAAGTTTGAATCTCAAAAGAAAAATACCAGGTAAATTAAAACAAAAAAAGTGTATATTATTAAATTCAAAACATAATAATTTAAAAGGCTGGAATTATAAATATATAAGTAAATACTTATGTTTATATCAAACTACTAATTCAAATAATCATTATTAATTAAGTAATTTGATAAAGTAAAAATATACATAAAATATTATGATTTTTTTAAGTAATACTTACAAGATAATTCTTGTGCAAATTCAAGCTAATCACTGTGATTTTTGGGAAGCAAATTGCCAACCAGTAGTTTCTTAAATTGCAAATTGTCCATATCCATCCAAAAATGGGGTGAAAAACTGTGACGATCCTCTTAGTTATTTTATAAATTTTAATTATTATTTTTATAATAATCTTTTTAATAGCTTTTATAAATAATTTATGACTTATAAGAATGAGTGACAAGATTTTTAAATTTAATAAAGGATTATTTTGTTGCTAATAATAATAGAAAAAGAAAAAATAAATAAATATAAAAAAATAATAAGGGAAAAAAGCCCTAAAATGTTGAAAGTCAACGCAGTTGACGAAAAATATTGAAAAGAACGAACGGAACAAGGAAAATTACGCAGACGAAAAAAAGAAAAGAAAGAGAGGAGAAAAATTGGAATTTTCATCACAAAGCGTTAGGGTAATGTTTCTCGTCCTTTTCATTAAATTTTTATGTAGTTATGAGCAGATTTTTAGGTTAAAAATGTGTATAATTTATGCTAAATTAAGAAAATATAGGTCTAGGGTTCTTCGAACAAAATCTTGGTTTGGGGATCGAATAACGATCCGTTTTAGCTGAAATTTTGCATGTGAGTTTATTTTATCATGGTAAACATAATCTGAAAGAAAATTTCAGATTCAAATTTGGTGTCTCAGGATTTTTTTGGACCCAAGTTTTGAGCCGAAACTAAATATAGTAATTGGATGTTATTAGATTCGTATTCTTATGAAGATTATATATTTGATAGATTGGAAGCACTTTGAAGCTTTATTAAAGGGGAAGACTCAAGTCCCAAAGTAATTGTTCGACTGTTTGAGGCAAGTGGATTTTTAAGCCCTTGTTAAGTGCATAGAATCGTGTATTTCCTTGTGATATGTGTCAGAGAGTAATGAGAATTGGTGATGGATTGACTTGTCCATATTGAATAATTCTAATCATGAAAAAGGGGTAATAAAAGACAATATGATTAATTATTGGTGTGTGATGTGTTGAGAATGGTTTGAAAGACTTATTGATTCATTGTTGATGTTGTATCACGATTGAGTTGTTGTGAATTGTGCATTGTTATGAAAATGGTCATCTCCTCATTATTTGTGTGAATATGTCATTTGCATTGGTTCTGAGACCTGATTATGATAAGTGTTATGTGAATTGAGGAAGAATAAGAAATTAAAGATGATGTACCATTTTGAGGGACGTGTCGCGGACCGTGATGGATACTATATTTCGAGGGACGTGTCGCACGCTGTGACAGATTTTATTATTGGAAGACGTGACGCGCGCCGCAAGAGATACTATATTTCGAGGAACATGTCGTATGCCGTGACAGATGCATGGACAAATATGTCCCCATGGGTCCCGGACTGAGAGACAACGGGTGTGTACGTTAGGTCAGACATGCATCCCTATACTTGACATTGCATTTCATTCCATTGCACATCTTTATCATTGATGAACTTGATCTTGTGTGTTGCTGATCTTGTGAGTGCCTTTCTGTGGAACATGTGATTGATGCATATTTAGTTTGTTGTTGAGGATATGTAATTGTTAGAGTGTTGTTGTTGAGCTGTGTGTTATGTAAATTGTGAATCGTTAGGTTGAACTGGTTTTATGCAGGTTGTAGTTGTGGAGGTTCGTATGGGGTGGTAAGGAGTACCCGTATTCTCTTCCCTTAGCTTGTGTTTAGAAGTTTACTTGTTGAGTACCGCGTGGTTTGGTACTCACCCCTTGCTTCTACATTTTTGTAGGTTACTAGCCCGGACCTTCGTGATACTTTCTATTATCTTCTCTATCGAGGCTTCCCGTGGAGATTTGTGAGGTAGTTGTTTGTCATCTCAGCGGACCTTCTTACTCCTATTTATGATCTTGTTCTACTTTAGTAACAACATCATTTGAGTCTTGTGTTTTTCTTTCAAATCTATTGTAATACATTAAAGGGTTGTACATGTGACAACCAGGTTTTGGGGTTTTTATTAAGTTGACTTAGTTATCTGCACTTATGATATTTTGAAATTTCAATCTCTTTTACTTCCGCATTTTTGTGATAGTTGGGCTTTAGTGTGACTTGTTTTGATGGGATAAGACGAGTGTCATCATGCCCTTTTTGGATCGTGACAAAAACGTGGGGATAATTGATAAGAAAATCAAATAATCTTTTCCAAAAATGAAAATATAGTATGATTTTTCTTGCACCTATATATTTAAGCAAATAAAAGAGATAATTAATGTATTCATGTTAGATTTTATCGAAAGTGGATTTAAGATTTGAATTTGATTGATTCTATTTTAAAGTTCTTAGCACTAAACTCACAATACTTTTGAAATCATGCAAGAAATGTTAGATAATATAATAGCTTTCATATGAAATGGCGGACTTTAATTTATAAAAAGGGTCACGATCCAAAATGAGTCATAAATGGCACCGACACTTAACCTCCTACGTGGTGGGAGAACCAACGAATTCAACTCCAACTTATATTTATTGTTCAACTTATAAAATACCAACCATAATGCGGAAGCTTAAATCTTGTTAATGTAAGAAATACAAATCCACTAAAGTCTATTAAATATTGTTTCCCAAAACCTGAAAGTCTCACATCAAGGACATCTAATCCCCAAATATTAAGTCTGAGAGTTTCAAAGATACCAAAATAAATCAATAAAGTATTTTGTGTCCGAAAATTAAAGACATCATGCCATGACCAAGAGAATCCAACACGGGCTAGAATGAATAGCTTACTCCGGAACCTGATGTACTGGAGACTGGCTAGAGCTAAGGGCGAGTCGAAGTCATTGGTACACTCGCTGCATTCCACAAAAGGAAAACAAAGAAAAACACAAGTAGGGCTTAGTACAGGGCAATATGTATTGAGTATATATCATCGGCCGACTCAAAATAGTGATTAATATGCATAAAATAATTGTATAAAATCAACCATAACACTTAGCAGGTGACAAGCAACAAACAACATAAACTAGTGACAATAAAAACAAGTACGTAATCAATCACAATATCAAGCACACACACGAGGACTTATGCCTCCACACCACACTCATTTGGGAAATGAGTTTTTTGAGATTGAGTACATTTAGTTACTTCAATATGTTTTTCATTAATGATACCGTGTCAGAACGTGACACCCGATCCAATAATACAGTGTCGGAACATGACACCCGATCCAATAATATCGTGTCGGAATGTGACACCCGATCCAATAATATAGTGTCGGCTCATGGCACCAGATCCAATAATATCGTACCGGCTCGTGGCACCCGATCCAACCATATAGTTAATTCATTTGACATTCTTTATCATCTCTTTCCACTTCCTTAACAATATTTCATCAAGCCTTCTTTATTCAAGGCACAATATTTCATGAAACCTTCTTTATTCAAGGCATCACTTTAATAGAACAAGTTCAAGATTATGAATTTCGTGGTCTTGAGATTACAGACCATTCACAAGAACACATGAATTATTCAAACTACAACAACCAAGTACATAAAAAAATTCACAATATTACTTAATGACTATCAATCACTATTAAGAATCTAACTATCACATAGAATAAATCATAACCTACCTCAACCGAAGAACCGAAGTCAAGCAATCTAATTTCCCAATGCTTTTCTTTTCCTCAATGCCTTTGAACAGTTCCAATCTATCAAGTATACAATATTCATAAGCAAACAAGTCTATAGACACTCATATTACTATATGTCTAGCCTAGACCCAATAATCTACTCAAATCAATAATCAATTTCCTAAATCTTGATACCAACTAATATATCAAGTCTCACGTTTCATAAATTTTCAACATAGAATTATGTCACAATTCCTCAAATTACCATAATTTAATGATATTCATATAATATAATACACCTAATATTTAATTTTTATCTCAACACATCCAAACGAGATTTATAATATAATACCTTACAATGCAATTTCAACCCAACACACAGATCGTATCTATATTTTTATGTAATATAGTCGAAACTTTATAAATAGAATATTGGTGTGAACTGAGGCAAGTAATTTATTCATCATCACCTAATCATTAATTAGACTACGGCTATTGCATATACTTCCTATTTTATATGTTCCAACACATAATATAATAATAATAAAACAATTATGCCTTCCCAATTCATAGAACCAACAACCATTGCCGCAACAACATGGGATATTAATTGGCATATGTTCCAACACATAATAAAATAATTAATTGGAGATTTACACCTCCTTCCATACCATGCATCAAATGGGGTCATCCCAATACTCTAGTGATAACTATTATTGTATGTAAGCTCAACCAACAACAAAACTATTCCCAAGTGAACTTTTCAACTGATCGATTCTTCCACTAGACCTTGACACAACCATCAGGACAAATATTTTTCAATATAACCATGATAAAATCCTGAATCAATATTGGTTACAATCAGGAGTGAACCTGAACCAACCACCACACACTCATAATGCACAAACCATCATAGATCTTATTAAGATTTTCTTCTCATAACATAAACTTTTCACGAGCTTAAGTTATAAAAATTTGATCTTTAGACATCAGGTACTCATCGAGGGAGAATCAAACTTATCTAATCTAAAGAATGAAATGATCAAGTAACAAGTGATACACCCAAGCATACAGAACCTCTGACAACACTGTTAAAATGCTAGATTAGTAGTTGTGATTGTAGACAACTCTTAAGAACAGTAGAACTAGACTCAATGGTCCTCACATTCAACCACACATAATCGAAATATGACCTCGAGGACTTGATGAATATTAAGACTGTCGGATAACTGTAAATACCCATGGTAGCTCTTCTATAAATTCTCATAAGCAAGGTAGTACATATAGAACCACTGCATTATAAATGTAAATAATAATCTATGGTGAGAAAAGCTATAATTTATATTCCATATAAGCTATAATAATCAATTAGGTTTATGATGAAACCTAGAATTTGATCACAGATCCAATTTGAATATTTCTGGAGAATAAACTTCAATTAAATTTGGTGTATTTATTTAATATTTTTATAAATTATTAAGATTATTTAGAAAAAGATTTTAGTAGTTTAACTTTTGTTAATCAATAAGTATTATAGACCTAAGAGCCACCCCTGCCCTACACAGATAATGGAATTAATAAATAGTGAATATAAATATTATGGCCGATACATTAATATTCATCCCCCCTAAAAGAGGGATGAAAAATGTGTTGATCACTAATAATTTGTTTTGCAATAACTGTTTTCTTATTTTTAAACATAGTCAAAGGGAGTTTAAGTTTTAACTATAAAAATCTTAGTATTTTAGTAAAGTTGTTTTTGTTTTTAAAGTGAAAATGATATTTAAATTAGAGTTATTTGTAAATTTTTGTGAGTAATATTTGGAGTGTAAAAACTGAAAACAACTTTTTGGTATTTTTCTTAATTCTAAAAATTTTGAAATTAAGTTTGTCCCCAAATTTATTATGGTCAAACATGATTTTCGGAATTGAATGCTGAAAAGAATCTTAACCAAACGCTCCCTTACTATCCAGACGGATTACATCTTTTCAAATAAATTTGGTATATTTATTTAATACTTTTATTATTAAAAATTATTAAGATTATTTAGAAGGAAATTTAATAATTTAATTTTTGGTTTAAGGGTTTTCCTTTTTAATATAATATAAATATAGATTGTTAAATTTTTAATTAATTTAAATATTATTAAATGAATTTTAAAATAAATATAAAGTTTAAATTAAAATTATTGAGTTCAATAGAATATATATCTTAAACACTACCTAACTCCGTTCTTAAATTATGTATGTGATTCCTTCACTAATTTTAAGATTAACTTTAGATCTAAGTCCGGTGAAAGCAATCACTTGGTTGAGGATACTTTAACAAATCAAACATTCTTCAAAAAAAAAAACATATAATGACTAATGAGAATTGTTGCCCACATTACTCTTTGTTAACAAAACAATATATATATATATATAGAAAAGTTATGCGTTTAAGTAAACATATACTAATTAATTAGCTAACATAGCTACAATTTGCATTAATTACAATTCAGAACTTACTTCTAGCTATAATTACATTCTTTGTCCCCTCTCTCCTCTCTCTCTCGCCTCTCTCCCCTCTCTCTGGAATTTCGTTTGCCACTCTGTTCTTTTTCAGTCATCTCTCTCGCGCCTCTCTCCTCTCCCTGCCCAGTGTCTCTCTCGATTCTCTTCTAACAATCTCTCTCTCACTTTATACAAACACAAATTATAAATTTGTGTGTGTATAAAACAAGAGAGACTATATACAAATACAAATACATATCTCTCCGCCCTAAATTCTTATAATTATACAAATACGAATCTTCCCCTGCCCAGTTCTCTTTTGCCTTTCTCTCTCGCTTTATACAAACACAAATTATACAAAATACAATGTATAACTTTGGTTTGTATAAAGAGATAGAGATGGGGGGGGGGGATTGAATATATAAATACAAATGTTTTAACTCAATTCAATTATATACGAATTCAAATTGTATGCAGATATACTAATACAATCATTAATACATATACATAGTAGTTACACATATACAATTATCTAACCGATATACATATACAAGTCACCTCTCTCCACTCTCTGCCCTCTCTCGCTCGCCTCTCTCCTCCCTCTCCCACTCCCAATCTTGCTTGCCACTCTCCTCCCTATAACATGTAGCTACGAATCGTAATTAAGAAATTATAGCTATGGAGCATAATTAAGCTATTTTTAAGTGGCTATATGTGAAAATTCTCATATATATATATATATATATATATATATATATTACTATATTTGAAATATGGATTTAGGGAGAGGTATCAACATGTTAGTTTTTTTGTCAATAAAATTAAGGTTGAGGGTTGTTTTGTCATTCTATGTATAAACTATTGGTACCTAAATGTAAGTCGCTTATATTTAAGAGCCACTGTTGGCAATGGAAATGTGTTATTACTACTTTGCCACCACATGGCTGTTGAAATGAATTATTACTACTTTACCACCTCATAGCTTTGGGAAAATTCTCTACTTTGACTATGAATAATTAATATTTCCTCCTCCTTATTTTATTTTGTACTTTTATCTTTTTAATTCGTTTAAAAAAAGAAGGTTATTTTACTATAGTTATAAATAATTTAAATTTAATATTTTTTTTTATTTTTAATAAAATAATTTACAATCACACAAATATCTAATGATATTATTTTAGATCATAAATTTCAAAAGTTTTTTTTTTTCTGAAACATCATGACAAATCCAACACCACATAAAATGAGACGAAGAAAATACTATATAGAAGCCGACAGTTGTCAGTTGACATGTTTGTCTCTAGCCTAGGTATTTTTAAATTTTTTGTATTCTCAATGTTTTAATTTGTTTGTCTTATTTTTCTTTTTAATCTGTTATACATTTAAAAATTACGTAAAAAGTACTATAAATCACAATAATTAATAATTTAAATATCTAAAAAATTTATTGAAAAATTGATTGACTCTCCAAATTTATCTGTCACATGAATTGAAATAAAAAATAATAATAAATATTGGACCCGTGCTAGCACGGGCTTCTGTATCTAGTATATATATATATACGAAAAGTCATTTGATAAGGGTTTTTTTCCTATTTAATGGACCACATATAATAGGACCAATAAATATTAAATATGAACATCAAATGATCGATACGTGAAAATCCTGAAACAGGACCAATAAAATATTAGATATGAATATTGATGAAACGAATGAGTGGTAAATTACAACATAGTTATCCTTCTATGTGTAATAAATAAAAATAATGTATATTAGGTACATAATTGGTCCATACCTCCCAAAAGAGAGGTGTAAAACGTGGTAACAAATTGTTATGTTATTAATAAATACAAATTATTGTACATGGTCCCAACAACTACGTGAAGCTAACAAATTGTTATGTTCTTAATAAATACAAATTATAGTACATGGTCCCAACAACTACGTGTTGCTTCACTTAATTATCAAACTCAAGTTAATTGATTAGAAATACAAATTGAAAAGAGCATTTGAAATACAGATACATCAAAAATAATTTTTAATCATAATTAATTGATGACAACAACTTAATTGTCGTTTTATATATATAACTACTACCGATAAATATTTTAACACTATTTATTAATCTACATATTTATTGCTGCTAAAAGTTATTTTTATCGTAGTGATTTAGTTTCTGTTGTTCAAATGAAAGAATTATAAAACATGAATACTCAAATAACTAAACTACATAGTAACAATGCATTGTGGTGGTGGTGGGGGGGAGATTAATTTAACGAACTAGGAAAATATTATTTAAACTTTTTACTTGTTATAAAAGTGATAGAACATTATCTATTAAGATAGTTTCTTTAAAGTTAGTAAAATATTCAAGATAATAAATGAAAATGGTTCAATCAAAACTAATACAATTTCTTACATACTTTCTAATTGGGCTCTAAAAAATAAAAATTTAAGTCATTATTTATTATCAATAAATGAATTTAATTATATGAATTTTATTTTCAATATCAAACTTAACTAGAAAAGAAAAATATTTAAAAAATTTATGCCGAACAGCGCGGGTTAAAAATGAAAAAAATTATTGTGCAAGGCGGCGAATTAAATTTTTTGCGAATTTAGCTCAATTCACCCCGTCCCGCCCCACTCGGCACCGCTCCATCACCATCCCTAGCTCTTTTGGATGGATATGGACAACCATTGCAATTTTATTTATTTTGTCTTATTTCTATTAACAATCTATATTTATATTATATTAAAAAAGATAAATCCTTAAACAAAAAATTAAATTATTAAAATGTCCTTCTCAATAATCTTAATAATATTTTAATAAAAAATATTCAATAAATATACCAAATTTATTTGAAAAGATGTGATCCTTCTGAATAGTTAGGGGGTATTAGGTCATGAATTTTTTCCAGAGTTCAATTCCGAAAATTATGTTTTATCATAAAAAAAAATTGAGAACAGACTTCAAGTTGTGAATTTCAAAATTTTCAATATTTCAAAAAATATCAAAAAATTGTTTCCATTTTTTACACTCCAAATTTTACTCACAAAAAATTACAAACAATTCTAATTTTTAATTATTATTTTCACATTGAGTGTGAAGAAGTATGCTTTGAAGTTTACTCAATTGTCTAAGTATGCTTCAACTATGGCTGCCGATTCTAGGGAAAGGATGAGAAAGTTTGATTCAAGTTTGTCCAAAATGGTGGTGAAGGAGAGTCATGTCGCCATGTTGATTAAGGAGATAAATATCTCCCGTATGATGATACATGCCCAACAAATTGAAGAGGAAAAACTAAAGAAGAAGTCTAGGGAGGCAAAGAAAGAAATGACCCGTGATGCTCACTTTTCTTATTTGAGGTCTGTTGGACATGGTCATTCTATATTTTGGCAAAGATTTTTCGGTCAAGGTTCTTCTAATTCTCAAACCTCTAAGTTCAACAAGAATAGGGTGTCTAACCCTAAGCCTCAAAGAGGAAATAATTATGATAGATCTTCTATGCCTACTTACACGACGTATGGTGAGAAACATAATGGAAAATGCTTGGCCGGTATGGATAGTTGCTTTAATTATAGGAAGAGTGTCTCAAGATGAGAGATTGTCAGTTGCTTGCTTCTAAGGGAAAGGATGGTAAGTACACCCAGCCTAGTGGTTCTAGTTTGGGTGCTCCTCGTCAGAATAAGTTCTATGCACTTCACACTCATAATTGACAATGAAAAATTTATGTCAGACGGGGCGGGTTGAAAATGAAAAACATTATTGTACAAGACAAGTTAAATTTATTACGGATTAAGCTCAACTCACCCAACCCGCCCCACTCGGCACTGCTTGTAACGACCCGTTTGGTCGTTTTGAGTACTAGAGCTTTTGATTTCATAAAATACTTTTCGATAGATTCTAAATAGGTATTTTGGACTATTTGTAACTACAATATGGAATTAGTGGGGTTGTTTTAATAATGAATTTAGTTGGTGGTTAAAGAAGATAACATTAAAATTAGTAAGATTTAATATTTATTAGTTCATAATTAGTTACCCTAGATAATTAAAAACACTAACGAGAGAAACACTACCTGCGGCGTCAACCAGAAGCGACTGCCATCCAGGTAATGCTTCAACTCTTCGATTTCCTTAAGTAATATGTAATGGGTTTATATTAATTGAGTGGAAATCCTT
>JAJOOR010028446.1:0-14045 GCA_036250505.1 Solanum acaule | reverse complement strand
CACTTATTAAGGCCATAAAATAAATTTATTAATGTGATTGAAATTTTACCTTAAACCAAGGCCAAAATCGAGTATTATGTCGAATTTTGAAATGTACACCAGTCATATTTTTTGGTTGTATAAATGTTGGTGCCATCTTGCTAATTGCCTCGACAACTATTTTAACATGTTGGTTAATTGTTTCAAGTGAATGTTGAAATATTTCATAATCGTGAGGTGTGAGTTAAAGTGACTATATGTTGGTGAGAATAATAAATTTCATGTCGGTGATAATAATAAATTTTAAAAAGTAATGATGTGATTATAAATTTTATTTACATATGAAACAAATGGTTAGTAGATATAAATGTGGGGTTGTTTTAACAAAATATAAACTCATGGATCAATTATTGTATTAAAATATCTCAAATCATGATATGGAATCACCATATTATTCCATATCATGGTTTTTGGAGAATATGATATCACCTCTCATGATATGGAATCATGAGATGGAATCAGCGTAAAATCGCATGTCTAAACACTGATTCCATCTCACGATACCATATCGTGATATGGTATCGCATGGCCAAACGCCTACTTAGTATAGTTTCTATAAATGATAAAACTTGAGGCCAAGGGACTGAGGGTAGTTTTAAATCAAATCTAGATCAAATGGGGTAATACTGGATTGCCAAATGGATCATTCTTTTATTTTAGCTCTCTTTTATCAAATTTCAAGAATTACTACCAATATTGTAGGAATATGAGGTTGTTTACTTATTGGATGTCAAGATTTAGAATTATTAGACCCCCATCACTTTGTGTCAGATAAAGAAATCTTGTCTAATTCACTAAGTCGTCCAATGAGACAGAGATTGTAAATAAGGCACGCGATCAAGCTTGTAAAGATGATCTACTGGTTCGTTGTCTGTATAAAGATAAATTAGCTAGGCAAAACAGATTCAAAATCAAATGTTATAGATCATGATTCATAAAATCGATCTCCAAAAGCGCGATTGGACTATCTGAGGATGGTAAACCATCAAACATGGGGTGTTTAGACAGAGACAGAGAGCCCAGAAACAGGATAGCTAAGGTAAGAAGTTTCGAAGAAATATATACTATTGGATCCATAGTACAACATCAAACATATAATAAATCATAATTGTGCAAAATCTAAAGATAAGGATATCATGTACCGTATATATGCACTATGCTGTAACAAAGGTACAAGATATCAAATGAATATGTTTTAAATCCACCAGACATAGCTATTCACAAAACAGAGCAAGTAAACCATCATCTTATAATTATAAACCACCCACACCTTGATGTATCGAAACAATCTTTCCGTCAAGATAGATGTAAGATCTGTGTACACACCATCATCATCGTTAGACTAGCTGATGTTAGTTGTACGTACTACACATATATATTTTATGTATTGTAAGGTGCCTTATATTATATAACTATCCTACTTGGATCAATTACACCCCTGTTTTAATTATTTCATTTTTCCACGTGATTGACATGTTTAAAATTAAAAGATTAAATGACATTTTGGTATATTTTTTGTATCTTTAATTTAGACCACAAAATTCAATTTTTTTTTTATTACTTTCTTAAATTTTGTATCAAGTCAAAATCAGATAAAACAAATTGAAACGAAGAAAATAATTAAGAAACAAAAATAAATTAGTAAGTACGCAGAAAAATTGAAAATATAAAGGGATGCCAAATAACTTTTTACGGAATATATGTGCTTATTTAATTGTAGTGGGACAATTAAGTTAACATCATTCCATTTAGTTTATTTGCTTAGTGAAATTTTCAAGTATTTCACCTTGAATTCCCCAAAGTTTTCTTAGTTTAAAACCACTCTTAGCCCAAAGTATTGATTAAATTAAAATAGTTGTGTTATAGCTAGATTCTAATTCCTTGAAAATTCCCTCCTTTCTTATTGCGACCATTCGACAAAACTGTTAAATAGAATTAAGAATGAATTTTACTGTTTAGATACAAAATTTGTTTATCGCTTATTTCTATTTTAATCTCACAATAGATTAAACTAATTGTTACCTTCCTCCATAAATAAATAGCTTCACATTCTCTCTGTTCCAAACACCACAACTTCTTTAGTAGATTCTCTTTCTTCATTACCCTAAAGTTTTCAACTTTTTATTTTAGATTTCTTCAAGAATTTAAACATACAAAAATGGCCATCAGAAAATCAAACAAGCTGTCACATTCTGCAATTTTGAAGCAAATCATAATAAGATGTTCGAGTTTGGGAGTGAAACAGGGCTATGATGATGTAGACTATCAACTTCCCATTGACGTACCAAAAGGACATTTTGCAGTTTACGTGGGAGAAAATAGAACTCGATACATCGTACCTATTTCTTTTTTGACTCATCCCGAATTTCAATGCCTCCTTCGACAATCGGAGGAAGAATTTGGATTCGATCATGACATGGGAATTACAATTCCATGTGAAGAAGTTGTTTTTCGGTCACTAACTAATTCCATGCTCCGATATTAATTGAATATTAGGTCTAATTTATTCACTCTATTTATTTATTTTTTTGGATTTTGGTGTATTTTCTTCTTTTGTACGTAATTTTTATCTGACCTGACCTAGGAACCACATTATATTATTTGTAATGTTTTTATGGGTCAGATTCAGATTTGTTAAAAGATCTTGGATATTTTTTTCCTTGTAGTGGTGTTTATTTGCACCCAGTGAGAGAAGAGAATGTTTTGTTCGTCAATTTATATATCATTTTCGATACAAAAAAAATGTCTCTCAATCTATTTGCACATAAGTTTAGTACATCTTTGTCTGGGAAAAATCCAATTGCACATATACTGAAAGTGGTCTGATTGGTGATCTACTGGTCACTACAGTATTAATTATGTCCTCCAAATTTGTTGCCACAGTAAATACTAAATAGTAATGCCGTTGGTCAAATTAGTTGTCACGTTTTTTTGAACTATTTGAACTTTAATCAATATATTTTTTTAATTAAATTGATATGAGAAAAGTTTTAACATGTAATAGTATTACTTTTCATATAACATTTGAATATTTAAAATTTTAATCATACTATATTGAGTTGATATAATTCAATTTAGCTTCGAATATTAGTCAAATAGGTTCTCGAGAAACCAAATTTTGATGCTGTCATACAAATCTATAACAATGTAGATATATATATGCAACAAGTTGTTAGAAATATTCTACAATTTTCTTATTAATTAATTCGGTAACTTGTTGTATCTTGTCCGTTTCTTCAAAAACCAAAATAAGTAAAATACAGAATAATTGAAAAGGAAAGTGTCAAAGTAAATGAGTGTAGCAAAGTTGCAATCTGATAATGGAACATTAATGATTCTTGGAGCTAAATTCGTCGAAAAACAAACGTTCAAATTAAGGTTTTTTATGCAACCTATGATACTATGAAAGTGACTATTACAGCTCATAATGTATTGGGTAATATCCTGTAAACGACAAGGCTCACGATGGATTTGGGATAGTCAGAATTAAAGCCATGATCGAACATGACACTTACTTGGTGACTTAGTTAAGAAATAAAATCACATCTTTACTATTAGTTATATTTGTAATCCTTTATACTCTTTAAAACTTTGTGCAAGTAAAACTAAGACAACTTGAAGCGAAGGCAGTATATTGCGGTGGCTATTAATTAGATAATATATCGACTCCGTACAGCTGAATTGTCTATATTCCTTTAATAAATAAAAAAGAAACAACTATAGATACCTTGTTCGAATATTATTGGTATTATATAACTGATCGATCTTGAGCAAAGCCTAAGAAATCTTGTCTGTTTCTTTTACTTTATTAATACATTGGTTTCTTAATCAACAAAGATTAATTAGAATCCAAGTTTTTTAACCCTTTATTTTATTCAACCTATGAATTTGAAATTCGAAGTGAGGGGGAGGAATATGTACGGTAAATTCATTAGCTTTGCCCTCCTCTCCTCCCAATGTCTTATTTTGTCCTCTCCAATACAATCTCACCCTCCTTTTGTTTTACTTCACATCTAACCTTAAAAGAATTGTAAAAAAGAAAAAAAAAGTTCCAAAGTGAAGGGTCAAAAATATATTTAAAAATAATTACAGATTTTTGAATTTCATATCTGAACCATTAGGTATGTGAAATTTTTATGTAAATATTTATCGAAACACACCTTAATTATGAGTTGTTTACTTTTCCTACTTGAAATATCACGATTGTTCATATAGGAAAGAGAACAACTGATAGTTGAAGTATGTTTTGATAAATATTTGGTTGGTAAGAAACCCACACACATGATAGTTCACGCATGCAACTAATAAAATTGAGATACTTTAGATGTGTTTTTGACCTTTGACTCTAGATTTTTTTTTTCTTTAAATAGCTTCACATCTCTCTTTAATTAATATTCCAAACACCAAAACTTCTTACTTAGTAACATCTCTTTCTCTCAAAGGAAAAAAAGAAGTAAGTATGTATTTGGTCTCTCTTATTCCTAAAGCTCTTAGCTTTCTTTAAGAATCAACAAAAAATGGCCATCAGAAAATCAAATTACAAGTTGCCACAAGTGACAGTACTAAAGCAAATTATGAAAAGGTGTTGGAGTTTAGGCAAGAAGCTGAACGGGTACAAGTACAACGACAAGGACTATTCTCCAATTGACGTACCAAAAGGACATTTTGTAGTTTACGTAGGAGAGAATAGAACTTGATACATCGTACCTATTTCTTTTTTAAGTCACCCAGAGTTTCAATGCCTCCTTCGTTGCGCTGAGGAAGAATTTGGCTTTGATCACGACAAGGGCATCACCATTCCCTGTGAAGAATTCATTTTCCAATCACTCACTTCCATTATCCACTAGTGAAAGTGTTTGAAAGAAAAAAACATAATGCCATTGCCCACAAAAAAGACAATGCAGGACGTTATATTTAAAAAAAAAATACTTCATTTTACTAACATAATACCATTGTGAACTTCTTTTGTTATGAAACTTTAATAATCCGTATGGATTTTATAATCCAAGTAAAACAAATATAGAGTTACTAATGAAATGTGCAAAGATACAATTAATCCCATCAAAATAATTTACAAGAGAAGACGTCTCAAATTCTTTTACACACATATTTCATGTTCTCACACTTTAAACATTTTTTTTTAATCAAAACAAGGACATGGCATCCAGAGTATCATGAGTTCATATATAGGAAATCATTGACTTTTACTCAAACTTTATATGTATGTATTAAAGTATTCATAAAATATCTTGAAATATTTGATTGTGAATTTAGTTATTATAGTATATTAACTTGAGATTGTTGTAGGAATCTGCCTTTGTATGCGGTTAGTTGCTCTAGTGCCCTCTTATTATCACCGATTGTATCATATATTATTGTGATTATAATTAATATGGATTCCATACAGCTGAATTCTCCTTATTCCAAATGTAAACTACGTAACAAGGTGTACTTTCTTCGAAAATTACCCTCATTTTAAAAAGAAATTTAGAATACAAATATAAGTCAAATAATGCTAATTTCTTGTACTTAATTAATTATCATGCATCATATTCTTTAGAACACAACTCATTGTTCGTTAAAAACATTGTTAGTATCATCCAAGTATCAAGGTGTTTGTTCGTTGTCTCATTTGAAAGCAAACCCTCTATATATAATCTTTGTTTCTTCTAATTAAGAATACGTTGGTTTCTTCTAATTAATTAAAACAAAGATAAATAAAAATGCAGTTCAATTGATAAAGAACCTAAGTTGGAGAGTAGTTTTCTAAAATTAGTTGACTTAACTATGGTTATTATATATGTTAATATATATAATTTTGACCTTTAAACTTTAAATAAGACACATGTCTCTTATCTAGACGTGCACTTGACGAAATAAAAGGAAGGGGGTAATGGAGGGGAGCCGAATCTGTTGGGGGATCATAAGTTGGGGGATATTTTATTGAACAGTACGAAATCTACGCAATAAATGTGTATATCGATCTAGTCGTAGTCGCACAAGTAGGTCAACATCCAGAAATGAAGAAAAAAAATGGGTATAAATAGTGTTGAAAATTCCTTAATCCCAAGTACAATCAAACAAGTAGAGTATATACTCATTATTTCAAAGAAACAAAGAGCCCGTATGCATGTTAGTCAATCTATGCGCACTGCGTGACTCATTCGAGGGTGGCATTTCCAATAAGATTTTCTTTATACCTAAGACTCGAACCTGAGATTTGTGGTTAAGGATGAAACAGTCTCATCACTGCACCACAATTCACGTAGATAGTGGTATATTATTATTATCGATCGTACAAGTATCAAGGTGTTGCCTGCCTAACTTTTGTGTTGTCTTGGGCAAGTATCACAAGGTTTATTTTTTTAATTTATGCTACCTATGATTTATGAAAGTGAAATTCACCAAGGAATATGTACGGGTAATTAAGTCCTGGATCTCATACTTAAATCATGTAATTAAGTCAAATTAAATAATTCTAGTTAACTGGCAATTGGCACCAGAATAACCATTTTTTGGTGAAAACAATAATGTTAGTGATATCCAAATAGTTTTTTCTTTTTAAAAAAAACGTTGATTTGATTTCTTTTAAAATAAAGATAGATAAGAATCGTACAATTTGGTCAAGATCTTGAAATACGATGTAGTGAATGAATCTTTCAACTTCACCTAGAAATTACCCAAACTCTACAAAGCTTGCCTAGGACAACTCTTAACCAAAAATAGGTGTGTTTCGACATAAGTGATTTATCTCATAGTAGATTCTAATTTTATTGTGGTACGACAAAAGACAATTATACAAAGAAAAAATTTGGATCTTCCTCCATAAATAGCTCCACGTTCCTACATTTCTCTCAAAAACAAAGAGAAGTATTGGTCTTTCTCCGTCTTTGTTATAAAGCTCTCAACTTTCTTCAAGAAATTACAACATATAAAAATGGCTATTAGAAAATCAAATAAACTACCACTAGGTGCAATTTTGAAGCAAATGCTAAAGAGATGTTCGACTAATTTGGGTTATAAGAAGCACGTTTTTATTGACAATGAAGATCAATTTCCCCTTGACGTACCTAATGGACATTTTGCAGTTTACGTGGGAGAGAATCGAGCAAGATTTATTGTACCTATTTCTGTTCTAACTCATCACGATTTTCAGTCTCTTCTCCAACGCTCAGAGGAAGAATTTGGGTTCGATCATGACATGGGCATCACCATTCCATGCGAAGAAGTTGTTTTCGCCACACTAATTATTTCCATGCTTCGGTAGTAGTGATCATTAGGAGAAAAAAAAAATTAGTATTAATTAGGTGCATGATTATCAATCAGGATAAGTTTCAGGAGGTTGAATTCATGATGGATTAAGTTTTTTGAATTTGTACAAAAAGTCTTGTTTTTTTTCTTGCACCCTCTGAGACCTCGATCAATATATTTGAAATTCTATACTTTATTTGGGAAAGGCCAACTATTACAACTGGTAACATTCTTTTTGAATCGTAATCTACTAATAATGCATATATTGGCGTAGATTATTTCTAGCCATATCAATTCTTTGGGATAAAAGATGCGATTCAGGGTTCTACTATTATAATATATAGCTACGAGAGAAAAATATCCTTGTTATAATAGTAGAACCCCGACATCGACATTAAAATATACTGAAAACATGGTTAAGCAAATAAAATGTATCTCCTTATTTATTTAAATTTCTAGATGGGTTGATCACATAATTTAACATATTATGATAGATATTATATAGGGGTTTCGATTTCAAGTGTTTAAAGTCACCTATTTTTTTTTTTTACGTGCTTGACTCATAAAAAATAAATAAAGACAATGACTCCAGGACTTTTATCAAAATAAAAAACGCAAACATGTACTTCTTGACTCCTCATTTGTAATATCATCACGGAGTATATTACAAACTCTATGGTGATTAGAAAATACTTCGTTCTCTCTAGCTTTTATTTTCTTCATGTTTGTTAGGTAGCAGGAGTTAGGTACTTTATTAGGATTAGTAAGGTAAGACCTAACCCCCCTTGCTTGTACTTGTCCCTGTTGATATTTTTTATTTTTAATAAAAGGCGCTAGACACTGTCTAGTGATAAATTTGCTTTAAAAAAAAAACAAAAAAAAACTTCTTGACTTCTTGTCATCGGTTTTTATCGTATATAAGGAGTTCTTAACTGTTATTATTAGTAAATAATAATTTATTACGTACAAATTTATGTCATTCTGTATGCCTGATTAATTAATTATCCCAAGTGCAAAACTAGGGGTTCTTTTATCTTTTAGCACATCGCACATTTTTTTTTAATGATAATTGACTGGTATTTCCTGTACATGGCATCGTATTTTTTTCAGGAATGAATAGATTCTGTAAATGATCGTTGATTTATTGGTGTTTTCGTCTGCTTTGTAAATATCTAATTTCCTGCCTACTTTCTACCTCGTCACATTTCGATTTATTTGTATTACTTTCATTTTTAATCCTTTTCAAAATGAATGTTTTCCCCCCTTTTGAGCATTTTTTGGTTTTAACTTTTCACATGATTTAAAATTAAAAGATTAAAAACCATTTTGGCACGTTCAAAAGTATATTTTACTTTTTAAAAAAAAATTCGAATAGCCAAAATCAGACAATCCAATTGAAACATGAGAGTATTAGTATATGCAAGAACAATCCATTGGATAAATAGTTGGCTCCCTAAGTACATAATCTTGTTTGTTATCTTTTACAAATACATTGGTTTCTTCATATATAAACAAAGATAAATAAGTTTGGATCTTCCTCCATAAATAGCTTCACATCTCTCTATGCCAAACACTACCTTACTAGTACTTCTTTAATAGTATAAAGCTCTCAAATTTCTTCAAGAAAACATACAAAAATGGCTATCAGAATATCAAACAAACTATCACAAGCTGCAGTTTTGAAGCAAATTATGAAAAGGTGTTCGAGTTTGGGTAAGAAACAGGGCTATGATGATGTAGATCACCTTCCCATCGACGTACCAAAAAGACATTTTGCAGTTTACGTTGGAGAGAACAGAACTCGATATATCGTACCAATTTCTTTCTTGACTCACCCTCTGTTTCAGTGCCTCCTACAATGCGCTGAGGAAGAATTTGGCTTCGATCATGACATGGGAATTACCATTCCATGTGAAGAAGTTATTTTCCTAGCACTAACTTCGATGCTCCGGTAATTATAAATATTTGATTTAAAGAACAAAATAGTGAATATTAAGTTAGGTGTAAGATTTTTTATTTTTTTTTGAGTGAATCAAATTTGTAACTGGAATAATCTTGGAATTTTTTTCTTGTAGTACTGGTGAATGTCTCGAATTATTTCCTATTTATACAAAAATCTCTCAAAGTTTATGGTATCATAATCAACACGTAGTACAGTAAGATATTTGATAGAATTATTAAGGCGGAATGACTCGGGAGATCCCTGCACTTGGCTTCGTTTGTCAGTTGAACCCTCCTACTCATCACTTTGTCAATCAAACCCTTAAACTCACCAGAACACAATATTTTAAACCCCTATGACCATTGATCGAGTTTATGTGACATTAATATTGGTGAGTCTGAAATATGTGTGATTATACGCGCTTGAAAGTGAGTTAAAAACAATATTTTACTTTTAAAAAAATCAATTTAACAAAATTAAAAAATAAGATTCATCTTCTTCAACCCTCCTTCATCCACTCACCCACTCAACCACGACTTTCTTCTTCTCCACCAGCCTCCCTCCTCTACCCCTCACCACAGTCCTCAACTTTCTTCTTTTTCCAGTTCATTCTTCTTTCTCCAGCCCCACATTCACTCTTCTCCGCCTCTTCTACTTCTTCTTTTTTTATACAAATTGATAGCCTCAACTTCTTCTAAAATTTTCATTTTTTAGATTTGAAAAATATTAGTATCATTATTTTATTAGATGGTTTCAACGAAGAGATGTGGATAATGTGAAGGATGATTGTGACTATTGAAAATTTTAAAACTCCATTGATAAGCTTGAAAAAGCTTAAAAATAATAAGTGAATCTTGTAAATTTGTAAAATTAATTAAAAATTTCGATTGGGGTTCATTGAGTTTGTGTTGGTGAACTTGTAGTTGAATTTACAAGTTAAATCGAGAAGAATTTGATCTAATGGGTATGAATTTAGTGATCAATTTGTGACCAAATATGAAGAAGATGACTATTTGAAAAGTTTAAGAAATTAAAAAATTGATCTATTTTTATTTTTATATTTTTAGCACTTAATTTCGTACGTGGCACTAAAAAATGATGTGGAATTCCACGGGTAATCGCGTCCATTACACGCAAACTGACCGGAGGAGAAAAGGGCTTAAAATGTTGTGTTCTGATGGGTTTAAGGGTCTAGTTGATAAAATAATGAGTATGAGGGTTCAACTGACAAACGGAGCCAAGTACAGGGGTCTCTCAGGTCATTCCGCCAATTATTAAATATCCAAATTTTAACCAACAAATCAGGCAATATTTCGAGTTATATCTTGGCCAAAGTAGATAAGTTGAAATTTGAATGGTTCAGAACTACAAAATAAATTTATCTTCAAGCATTTAGTTGAGAGAAACAAATTTTGGTATCTGTATTCATTGAAGTATTTTCTTTAATTTGTGAGTAAAAAAGCACCTAACTTTGTGGTGCTAAGACTCACTTCTAACTAATCAACTGTACAAGATGGATTTCCTTAACAAAATTGTGAGACCTATAAAAAGGAAAAAAAATTCTCAACTATATTTTTAAATCCTAAAGTGAGCAGTGATGTGAATGAAGATGTCCTCTGAGCAGGGAATTGTTACACCACCCATTGGATGATCGAACCCAAATTCTTCCTCTGCTTGACTTAGCAACTCTTGAAATGAAGGCTGACTCAAGTATGATATCGGTATCACAAATCTCTTCCTCTGCTTCTCCCCAACATATACAACAAAATGACCCTTGGGAACATCCAAGGATGTTGATGACTTCTTGATTATACGAGGAACGCGAATAGCCATGATCTTTTAATTAAGATGAGCAAAGTATGAAGATAAAAAATTACTTAAGATCCTGAAAGCACAAGAAAGTTGAGTAGTTTTCTTGTTTTGTAGAGAGTTGTGGTGGTAGAAACTTAACCAAACATGTTTATATAAGCAAATGGCAAGTCATAAAATCTCATGATTTGTGGTGACATCTCAATAACCACATGGTTCTGTCTTCCAACTAATTGACATGATTAATTACTTTAGCTCATACAAGTTCAACATGCAACGGTTGGTTGGTCCTACCTCTTTCTCATAATGAAATCGGTGGATTATGATGATTTGTGTCCATTAATATAATGTAAGAAGTATAAGATGAAGTATCACATGGTTTTGTTGTCCAACTCGTTATCAAGACTTTAGGCCCATTGTTTTTATGACATGATTGAAAACACAGCTTCTTTATAAATCAAATTGATAACAACAGGCAATCGTCTTGTAATTATTCAGGTCCGAACAACTTGGTCTGCAATTTAGAAATAAATTTACTTGTAAAATATGACAACTTGTCTGGTCCCTCATGCTAAACTCATTATGTAGGATCAACTTTCCATATTCAAATTATCGGAGTTATTTCAGCAAATGTAGAGAACATAGACGATGTTTACTCACTATCAACCTGTCCCAATGTCTTTATAGTTTCCAAATGTCCATGAAGAGTACTATAAATGGTTAATTCCTTCTCACTTCCTCATGTGAGATCAATGAACATATTCTCACTGCAAGGAATTATGAGACCACCCATTCGATGATCGAATCCAAATTCTTCTTCATCTTGACTGAGCAAGTCTTGAAATAAAGGTTGACTCAAGAATGATACGGGGGTCATGTTGGGTTTTATTTGTCCTGAATTTCTTACTATAAATAGGTTTTCCTTTTAGGAAAATGTTTTGGATTGGCTAGTCCTTTTATGGTAGGAAAAAGTTTTGGACTCTATAAATAGAGACTTGTTCCTTCTAACTTAATCAACATTCACAATGTAGTTTTAAGGGCTTTGAGAGTTTTGGTTAGGGGGAGAATTTGTGGGACACAAGCTTGATACGTTATCACTTGTGTGAACCTCCCATGTATTTCGAGTGAACTGGTTGAGGTTATTTCTCTCTATATTTTGTACTCTCATATTTATAGTGGATTGTTCATCTCCTTTGTAGACATAGGTCGATTGACTGAACCACGTTAAATTTTTGTGTCTTTTGGTATATTTCTCGCTTGTCTTCTTACTCGTGGTCTTTCAAGGTTTGCTTTGCTAGCTTCCGCATTACACCTAATTATTTCGGTCCTAACATATCACATATCTCTTCTTGTGCTTCTCCCTGACATACACAAAATATCCGCAGAATTTTTTTTCTTTGAATGCTTTCAAGTTTTGCTGAGAGCTGTGGTGGTAGACACTCTTGAAATGTGTTTATATAGGCCAAATAACAACTCAAAATTTGGCCATTTAAAATGTTTGCGCACCCACATCATGCCATTTATCCGTGATTAAAATGTTTCGTAAAATGTATTAAACAAATGTCGAATTCATATGTTAGAAAAAAGCTCAATTATTTTGAAGTTAATGGAGACGTTTCTCACTAAAAATAGACTTATTTCAACTGTCTTTAATTTGTAGCTGAAATAATACCATTGTGTCACTAAAAGTTATGTTGATTCGAATAAAAGTTTGCCTTTTTGTACCTAATTATCTGAGGAAATTTTAAAAACAACTTAACTGTTCTATGGATGCACTATATTTATTCGCTCTAATTTGAATCTTTGTCCATCACTAATATAAGGATACACAACCACAAAAATATAGTTAAACAGGAATATAAACAACCAAAAAAAAACAGGGGCACAAAACCACAAAAAATTACCGTCAAACAATGATATAGTAACAAAAATGTATCCCATACCTGAAAAAATAATTGCCCCATCAAGTTTCTCAATCTAACCATTAGAATTATAAATAATTGAATATAATATTATTATTTTTACAATATCAGATATTCAAAGGATAAAATAATTCTGAGAAAGGTACTTCTACCACAATAATTTTGATCCGGTGCCTCAATAAAATATATAATTAAATTATAATTTATAAAATCAAATTATTTTTGTAAGTGTAAAATAAGGAAACCTGAGTTTGTATGGGAATGGGATCACAATTTTTGGAAACTTTTTTCCATTTTTTTTTCTTTCAGATTCCGAGTTGGCTTAGGAAAGTATGGGAATGGGATTACAGTTTTAGGAAACTTTTTTTCCTTCAAGATTCCGAGTTGGTTTCGGAAGTTAAAAAAAATGTCTATATAAACTCAATTCCCAACTCTGTTTCTGTGAAACCAAATTCAGTCACTATTCTTAACTTTGTTTCTGTTGTTTGATTTCTTTTTAGTAGCAAAAATATTTCAGTTATGGCAGTAGTGTATTTCAAGTATAAAAGCGCTAAGGACTATGATTCAATTCCAATTGTTGATCACTTTATTTCTGTTGGGAATTTGAAATCAAAAATATTTGAATCCAAGCGTTATGGTTGGGGTAAAGATTTCGACCTTCTTCTCACTAACGCACAAACTAACGAAGATTATGTTGATCAAACCACTTTGATTCCTAGAAATACAAGTGTTTTGATTCATCGCCTTCCTGGATTACCTTGCTTCCCTATAGTAATTACAGAGAAGCCCAAGCAAGTGTTGTGTAAACAGGAGGAGGTTCATTCAGTTAAAAAAGAGTCCAAATATTCTCAAGATATTGATTACGATGATTTTGGCGATGATGTGTATGCAATTCCAAAAGTAGTAATGCCAAGTGAATTAGGCAATCCAGTGCCCACTAGTACTAGTAGTATAATCAAGAATTCAATTGTCAACATATCACTTGAGTATAATAACACAAGATCAGCTGGCTTTAGTGTTGGACAAGGTGGAATGGAATGGAAAAACCCACCACCGGGGTATGTCTGTCATCGATGCAAGGT
>JAJOOR010028445.1:0-11622 GCA_036250505.1 Solanum acaule | reverse complement strand
TTTATTTTTAATCCGTCATAGTTTTCATATGTTTTTTCATCTATTGCGTATTCTTCTTTATTCATTTATAAATTATGTTGTAGTTTATATTCTAAGTTTTCTATTTGTATCTGTAGATATAAAATAGTTTTTCTCTGTGCTACTATAGATTTTTTACAAATTCCTGCAAATATATTACTGTTAAGTCTATTTTGCCTATGCCTCAATTCTTGTCTTTTTGCTATAATTATTTCAGTAAATTTTTGTCTATATGGCTCTGATACCATGTAGAGAACAGAAGAAGAAAACTATAATCTGGAAACCTTCATCTAGACCAAGATCGTTAAGTAAGATCGAAATATTCAACTAAAGAAGAGGTAGCTAAAAAGGAGAAAGAGTAGTTAGGATAAAAGATTTTTGTTATAGAAAAAGTCTAATTGATTTGAGTTGTTCTTGGTTTTTCTTTGGATTTATTAAAAATGTATAATATCATCCCAAAATTATACTAACCTATGGATGGTTCTAGATACTACAAAATCTAGACTATTCCATGATTCTCTACAAATATCAAATTTCTCTAGAACATCTACAAGAAAAATGTAGTAGCATTATCTTCTACTCTAGATTATCAAGATATTTTTACAAGATACTTATCCAAGTGACTACACTAGATTATTCTAGAAACTTTCCTAAAAGATCTAGAATTTTTGTAGTTCCAAAAAATCATCTTTATTTTTCACACTCCCCCTTAAAGTAATTTTTTCGAAACTACCCCACACTTGTCGTGGAAGAGCTCAAACGAAGCTTTGAGCCACGTCTTGGTTAAAATCTCAGTAGTTTCTTCCGGACTCCTCTTCCTTCTCCAAATGATAAAGATTTTTCACTGTCAGTTGATCTATGTAGATTATCTCCTTGTTGAGTACACAAAATCCCCATTTCTCTTAACTTCTCAACAATTAGATTATCCAGAGAAACACTGTCAATTTCCTGTGAAGTCTCAACACCAATATCGGATCCATTGCCATATTCTCTTATCATCTCCTCGATATATTTTTCGAAAGCTTCAAAGCTTTCAAAAATCATATTGTTTCTCTTTGAAACTTCAAAACCAACTTCTTCATATATTTGGTCATTATTTTCTCCATTTGTTTTCAATGTTTGATCCAAGCCAGTTACTGACCTCAATTTGACTGACGATTGATTAGAGACTTCAACTTCCCATACATCTTTCTCAATACTTTCTCCATAAAGGTTACCATCGGCATATATAGCTCCAGGCATTGCTTGTTCAGAATTTACTTCCTTAATTTCTTCGATAGAAGCTACCATATCACCAGTATAAACATCTTCTAGAGTTTCTTGCTTTATATCGATGACATCAATGTCTTGCTTCTTCACGTGGTCGACTGCATTATATTCTGAATCGTCGATCAAGTCTTCTTCAAGGTTGATGGAAATCATAGCATCTATTGCTTGAGCCTCAGCTAGTAAACAATTTTCCGAGTCTTTTTCTTCTTTAGCAACTTTTTGAGCCATATTGCTTTCCTTGGCTAGACAATGTCTTCTTATATGTCCTACTTGACCACAACGATAACATATGAGTGGCTTCTTACCATAATAGTTAGAAGACTCTTCCTTCTTTCCAAGCAAGCTTGAACCACCTGAGGATCTAGAGTCAACATTTCTCTTGATTTTCCTTTAAAGTTCATCTTGTTGGCTAAAAGAGCATTTGCTTGGCTAGTAATTCCTGTGACGACAACAAATTTTCAAATTCCTCCAAGGATTGCTGTTGAGCCTACCCATGAATTGACGTCACAAATGGAATATATTTAGGTTTGAAACCACGAATGACAATTCTTCTCATTCGTGCTTCAGAAATAGCTTCTTTCGGATTTAATAAAGAAATCTCAGAACATAAGTTCTTAATCTTCAAAAAATACTAGGCAATAGAAAGTTTACCTTGAGTGGTGTTAGCCAATTTATTCTCCAATATCTGCAGTCGAGCTTCATTCTTCTTGTTGAACAATTGATCGAGGGTCCTCTTCAAAATGAACTCTGCTTTCGCATTAATCTGCTTCCACTTCTTGTATATGTTACTATTTTTCGGTCCGTCAGCAGGAGAACTTGTGTTACTCCCATTCATAACATCCCACAAATCCTCTCCCACAAGGTATAATTCCATACATGTCTTCCATACCTTGTAATTGGAATGATTCAACAACTCTATCCCCAGTCCATTAACACGAACGCTAAAATCCATCTACACAAACAAGTTGAATCTACCACCAACCCGATCTTGAAATAACACCCACAAGCCAATCCACAGCTATGGCTCTGATACCATGTAGAGAACAGAAGAAGAAAAGTATAATCCGGAAACCTTCTTCTAGCCCAAGATCGTTAAGTAAGATTGAAAGATTCAACTAAAGAAGAGGAAGTTAGAAAGGAGAAAGAGTAGTTTGGATAAAAGATCTTTGTTATAGAAGAAGTCTAATTGATTTGAGTTGTTCTTGGTGTTTCTTTGGGTTTATTACAAATGTACGATATCATCCCATAATTATACTAACCTATGGATGGTTCTAGATACTACAAAATCTAGACTATTCCATGATTCTCTACAAATATCAAATTTCTCTAGAACATCTACAAGAAAATTCTAGTAGAATTATCTTCTACTCTAGATTCTTAAGACATTTTTACAAGATACTTATCCAAGTGACTACACTAGATTATTGTAGAAACTATCCTAAAAATCTAGGATTTTTGTAGTTCCAAAAAATCATCTTTATTTTTCACACTCCCCCTCAAAGTGATTTTTTGGAAACTACCCCACACTTGTCGTGGAAGAGCTCAAACGAAGCTTTGAGCCACGTTTTGGTGAAAATCTCAGCAGTTTCTTTCAAACTCCTCTTCCTTCTCCAAATGATAAAGAATTTTCACTGTCTGTTGATCCATGTAGATTATCTCCTTGTTGAGTTCTCAAACTCCCCCATTCTCTTAATTTCTCAACAATTAGATTATCCAGAGAAACACTGTCAATTTTCTGTGAAGTCTTAACACCAATATCGAATCCATTGCCATATTCTCTTATCATCTCCTCAATAGATTTTTTGGAAGCTTCAAAGGTTTCAAAAATCATATTGTTTCTCTTTGAAACTTCAAAACCAACTTCTTCATATATTTGGTCATTATTTTCTCCATTTGTTTTCAATGTTTGATCCAAGCCAGTTACTGACCTCGATTTGGCTGACGATTGATTAGAGACTTCAACTTCCCATACATCTTTCTCAATACTTTCTCCATAAAGGTTACCATCGGCATATATAGCTCCATGCACTGCTTGTTCAGAATATACTTCCTTAATTTCTTCGATAGAAGCTACCATATCACTAGTATAAACATCTTCTAGAGTTTCTTGCTTCATATCGATGACATCAGTGTCTTACTTCTCCACGTGATCGACTGCATTATATTCTGAATCGTCGATCAAGTCTTCTTCAAGGTTGATGAAAATCATAGCATCTATTGCTTGAGCCTCAGCTACTAAACAATTTTCTGAGTCTTTTTCATCTTTAGCAACTTTTTCAGCCATATTGCTTTCCTTGGCTCGGCAATATCTTCTTATATGTCCTACTTGACCACAACGATAACATCTGAGAGGCTTCTTACCATAATAGTTATAAGATTCTTCCTTCTTTCCAGGCAAGCTTGAACAACTTGAGGATCGAGAGTGCGACATTTCTCTTGATTTTCCTTTAAAGTTCCTCTTGTTGGCTACAAGAACATTTTCTTCTCTTTCTTTGACAGACACGCTAATCAACTGTTTGGCTCGTAATTCCTGTGATGATAACAAATTTTCAAATTTCTCCAAGAATGGCTGTTGAGACCATCCTTGAATTGACGTCACAAATGGAATATATTCAGGTTTCTAACCATGAATGACAATTCTTTTCATTCGTGCTTCTAAATAAGCTTCTTTTGGATTTAATAAAGAAATCTCAGAACATAAGTTCTTAATCTTCAAAAAATACTCGGCAATAGAAAGGTTACCTTGAGTGGTGTTAGCCAATTCATTCTCCAATATTTGCAGCCGAACTTCATTTTTCTTGTTGAACAGTTGATCGAGGGTCCTCTATATTTCATGAGCTAATTTGCACCTTATAATATGATCAAATAAATTGGAGGATATTGTCCTCTTCAAAATGAACTCTGCCTTCGCATTAATTTGCTTCCACTTCTTGTATATGCTACTATTTTCTGGTCCGTCAGCAGGAGGACTTGTGTTACTCCGATTCACAACATCTCACAAATCCTCTCCCATAAGGTATGATTCCATACATGTTTTTCCTACCTTGTAATTGGAATGATTCAACAACTCCATCCCCAGTACATTAACACGACTGCTAAAATCCATCTACACAAACAAGTTGAATCTTCCACCAACCCAATCTTGAAATAACACCCATAAGTCAATCCACAACTATGGCTCTGATACCATGTTGAGAACAACAGAAGAAAAGTATAATCTGGAAACCTTCTTCTAGCCCAAGATCATTAAGTAAGATCGAAATATTCAACTAAATAAGAGGAAGCTAGAAAGGAGAAAGAGTATTTTGGATAAAAGATCTTTGTTATAGAAGAAGACTAATTGATTTGAGTTGTTCTTGGTTTTTCTTTGGGTTTATTAAAAATGTTTAATATCATCCCATATTTATACTAACATATGGATGGTTCTAGATACTACAAAATCTAGACTATTCCATGATTCTCTACAAATATTAAATTTCTCTAGAACATCTACAAGAAAAATCTTGTAGCATTATCTTCTACTCTAGATTATCTAGATATTTCTACAAGATACTTATCCAAGTGACTACACTAGATTATTGTAGAACCTATCCTAAAAGTCTAGGATTTTTGTAGTTCCAGAAAACCATCTTTATTTTTCACACTCCCCCTCAAAGTGACTTTTTGGAAACTACCCCACACTTGTCGTGGAAGAGCTCCAACGAACCTTTGAGCCATGTCTTGGTGAAAATCTCAGCAGTTTCTTCTGGCCTCCTCTTACTTCTCCAAATGATAAAGATATTTCACTGTCAGTTGATCCATGTGGATTATCTCCTTGTTAAGTTCTCAAACTCCCCCTTTCTCTTAACTTCTCAACAATTAGATTATCTAGAGAAACACTCTCAATTTCCTGTGAAGTCCAACACCAATATCGGATCCATTGCCATATTCTCTTATCATCTCTTCGATAGACTTTTCAAAAGCTTCAAAGCTTTCAAAAATCACATTGTTTCTCTTTGAAACTTCAAAATCAACTTCTTCATATATTTGGTCATTATTTGCTCCATTTGTTGTCAATGTTTGATCCAATTCAGTTACTGACCTTGATTTGGCTGACGATTGATCATAGACTTCAACTTCCCATACATCTTTCTCAATACTTTCTCCATAAAGGTTACCATCAGCATATATAGCTCCAGGCACTGCTTGTTCAAAATTTACTTCCTTAATTTCTTCGATAGAAGCTACAATATCACCAGTATAAACATCTTCTAGAGTTTCTTGCTTCATATCGATGACATCAGTGTCTTGCTTCTCCACGTGGTCGACTGCATTATATTCTGAATCGTTGATCAAGTCTTCTTCAAGGTTGATGTAAATCATATCATTTATTGCTTGAGCCTCAGCTACTCAACAATTATCCCAGTCTTCTTTTTCTTTAGCAACTTTTTGAGCCATATTGCTTTCCTTGGCTCGGCAATATCGTCTTATATGTCCTACTTGACCACACCAATAACATCTTAGAGGCTTTTTACCATAATAGTTAGAAGATTCTTCCTTCTTTCCAAGCAAGCTTGAAGCACCTGAGGATCAAGAGTGCAACATACTCTTGATTTTCCTTTAAAGTTCCTCTTATTGGGTACAAGAGCATTTTCTTCTACTTCTTTGACAAACACACTAGCCAACTGCTTGGCTAGTAATTTCCGTGACGACAACAAATTTTCAAATTCCTCCAAGGATGGTTATTGAGCCCATCCTTGAATTGACATCACAAATGGAATATATATTCAGGTTTGAAACCACGAATGACAATTCTTCTCATTCGTGCTTCAGAAATAGCTTCTTTCGGATTTAATAAAGAAATCTCAGAACATAAGTTCTTAATCTTCAAAAAATACTCGGCAATAGAAATGTTACCTTGAGTGGTGCTAGACAATTCATTCTCCAATATCTGCAGCCAAGCTTCATTCTTGTTGTTGAACAGTTGATCGAGGGTCCTCCATATTTCATGAGCTGATTTGCACCTTATAATATGATCAAATAAATTGGAGGATATAGTCCTCTTCCAAATGAACTCTGCCTTCATATTAATCTGCTTCCACTTCTTGTATATGCTACTATTTTTTGGTCCGTTAGGAGGACTTGTGTTACTCCCATTCACAACATCCCACAAATCCTCTCCCACAAGGTATGATTCCATACATGTCTTCCATACCTTGTAATTGGAGTGATTCAACAACTCCATCCCCAGTCCATTAACACGATCGCTAAAATCCATCTACACAAACAAGTTGAATCTACCACCAACCCGATCTTGAAATAACACCTACAAGACAAACCACAACTATGACTCTGATACCATGTAGAGAACAGAAGAAGAAAAGTATAATCTGAAAACCTTCTGCTAGCCCAAGATCGTTAAGTAAGATCGGAAGATTTAACTAAAGAAGAGGAAGCTAGAAAGGAGAAAGAGTATTTTGGATAAAAAATCTTTGTTATAGAAGAAGACTAATTGATTTTAGTTGTTCTTGGTTTTTTTTGGGTTTATTACAAATGTACAATATCATCCCATAACTATACTAACCTATGGATGGTTCTAGATACTACAAAATCTAGACTATTCCATGATTCTCTACAAATATCAATTTTCTCTAGAACATCTACAAGAAAAATCTAGTAGCATTATATTCTACTCTAGATATTTTTACAAGATACTTATCCAAGTGACTATACTAGATTATTGTAGAAACTATCCTAAAAATCTAAGATTTTTGTAGTTCCAAAAAATCATCTTTATTTTGCACACTCATTATATATTATCTGTTCGTTTCAAGTTCTATTTTTGCATTATAAATGTACATTTTTCCCAGTTTCTGTTTCACCAGCAGGATACAAATAGTCTCTCTATTGTTTGCTTATGTAAATCTTCATTGTGTTCACTTGTTATTACATCAATTAATCCTTTCCCTTGCCTACATGTTCAGGTTTTCTTGAATCTTGAGTGAACACCTGCTCCAAGATTGTACGTAAATAAAAAATCGATTCTACTTGGTAAATCTGGAGCATGTCAATCATTCTTTGTCCGTTTATAGTATATTTGATTTGAATCACGTTGCTCTTGCTTTAGATAATTAGTATTGACTCAAAAATTAATATGGTCATCACCCAACATTAATTTATTTCAGAATGGAATTAATATAATAAATTTACACTATTTATATATAGTTAATTTCAGAATGGAAAATTACACAAAAATCTTAAAATGAACTTCTGATAGAGTACATGTGAGGAAATTATCAATTCAGAAACCTGGCCGATGCTATTACTACAGATTACATGAGATAAGTATATATTATTCATTGAGGCGTTTGGATATTTTAATTTGATTTAGCACTAAGAAATAATAAGACATAAATTCTGATTTGTTTAATTTTTGTTAAAGGGCATACTGCTTTACTTTTGCCCTGGTCACTATTTTTTGTCCTTAGACATTAGACTATTTTTTTTAATCATAATATAATATAAGTTATGTCTTACATTTCTACCACACTTATGTGGCAAAATTTTTCTAAATTTATGCGGATCGAATTAGATATATACTACTCAACTTATGTTGGATATCTTATAATAGACAAAACAAAGGTTCTCTATTAGTCACAAAGTGTGGTACATTTATAAACGAAGTCAAAACAATATAAATTAATAATTGATACTAACAAGCACATGAAAGTAAGACCGAATTTCGCGGCTTCAATTTATAATCACTGTTTTTTTTTTTTTTTCAAATCATGTATATATGCATACAAAAATAACATTCATGTCTAAGTTCCAAACAAGTCGGAATTTGACTATATATAAGACAAAAACTATGTATGCATAAGAATAAAAACATTAACTTTAAAGTTGATTCACTCTAGATCATGACTATCCCGATCAAATCAAATAAGATTTTGTTGCATAAATTAATTGATCATGTCTATTGTGGAAGAGATAAGTTGTAGACATCTTGACTTGAATTCATTACATCTTCAATGATAGCTAATGGGCCGCTTACAATTTCCACGAGTCCGAAACCAAAAAGGCAACAATTTTTTTCGAAAATTCCAAAATGGTAACTCAATTAATTATGAAACCAAAACGGCAACAATTCTTAACACCGTCTAAATTAGATTTTCGAAAACGAGGCTCAAATTTCAATGAGCCTTACAAGGCTCAAATTCCGATGAGCCTTGTAAGGCTCAGCTGTCAATGAGCCTTACAGGCTGTTATTTTTTTCTTTTTTAAAATATTCTTGTTTGTTAAAAGTCTAATAATAATAATAATAATAATAATAACAATAATAATAATAATAATAATAATAATAATAATAGTAATAATAATAATAATAATAATAATAATAATACATAGTTGTTGATATGATGCATAAAGATAGTTTAGACCTTATTGCTAGCCATTACTTTGTGGCTTTTCAAACGAACTAAATCCAATAGTTTAGACCTTATTTACTACTTAGTTGATTTTTTTTTCTTCAACTTTTTTTATGTGAAATTATAATTTGGTTTATTCACTTGCAGAATGATAAAATTCAGCCTTCTTTAGTCATACTTTATTTTGGTGGAAATGCCCTATTGATGAATATGTTGAAAACATGAGAAAAATTATACTTCATATCAAGGTAAAAGAAAAACAATATACTCTTTAAATAGTTTATAGTAAACATGAACCATGCATATATGTTGGAGTTCGAAAACTTCAATTATATATATAATTTGTAAAAACTTGATAGAACATATAAGGGACATGATAGAAAATATAAAAGACAACACTCTTAGAGATTATCGTCTGTCTTGATGCGGTTGTTGTTGTTGTTGTTTATGTCTACCGGTTCCACAGGTGGTGGGTACGTGTGGCCTTGTTGTTCTTCGAGAGTTGTTGATGTCCTGCCAAATTATATTTATTACTGAATTCTATTAATATTTTATAAATGTCAAAATTGAAAATTTATCGATTATAATAACATACATATTGTTGTGAAGGTCCAACTTCATCATCATTTTTATTTTGTGACATGTCATCCTGGAATAAGATGTAAATCATTAACATATAATTTAATATAAATAAAATATTATATGTAACTTTTCGTCTTCTAGTAGATTCCAATGTTCTTCTTTATTTGCTCCCATATAGTTAAGATCGTCTAATGAATGAAATATTTCTAAAGCTTTTTTCATTCATTGATTTCCTTGGAGAAATATTCAATAACGACTGCTTCATCTCTAAACTTGCATGTTTGATAAGTAGCCGACAATGCTTGTGGAATTAGCAAACCATACCAACGACATAAAACTTCGTAATCACACCTCTTTGAATATAAACCAAGCCACTCGAACGTTTTTCCCCAAATAATAAAATCATCCATTTTAGAGGAATGTGGTTCTCCCTCAATGATGTGTCCTGCAACTTGTAAATCATAATAAATATTGATTGGTTTATTTTCTAATGGACGAATTTTCCCATACCATTTTCTTCCCGACAAATCGGTGTAGCACCCAAATACTTTTCTACGATCTTTTGAGATACTATTATTATTATTTTTAGTACTATCAAACCAACTTTGTACTTTCATTTTTATTTTTTTTTGCATTGTTGAAAAAATATGATTTCAAAATATGCATGAAACGTATATTTATAATAAGTGTCAATCCAAAAATTATGGCACAATGGCCTATGTGCATTTCAAGGAACAACATCCAACATACCATGTGCCTCTCCTCAAGACTGAAGTGGCATGACAATTGCTTTTGCTTTACTTGAAAATAAAATTTTGCAGTGTTGATTCAAATCAACACTGCAAGGTTTTTAAATATAGATAAAGAGTTTGCGTGTTAAATTTTTTTAAGTGTTGAATTGATTCAACACAAAAAGTGTAACGTGAATTTTTTTTTTTAAAAAATAATAGGCATTTGAATTGACTTAAAAAATCGTTTTTAAGAAAAAAAATAAAACTAAGGGAAAACAAACTTCTACTGTTTTAATTATTTCAATAAAAATTTAAGTTAGGTTTAACCTTGTTCATCAAACACTTCCTAACTTATTTGAGTAATTTTTATATTTCTCAAAAATTTACAAAAGTAATAAACTAACAAAGTGGTAAGCTCATTATTTTCTCTATATATACCAACTCTTGTAGAGTTATCATATATTCGCAATGGTTTTGCTAACACATCATTTTCAACATGAAATCTACATAAAAAAAAAATGTTAGATGCTATCCAAATTTTAGTAGCAATAGTAAGAATGGAAAGTACCTTCTTGAAATAAGATTCCACCAAATTAATTTGGATGGAAACAATCATGGTATCTCTTTTTTTTACAAGGCAAAGAAGCTAGAATGCCTTTTGTTACAAGGCGAAGAGGCTAGAATGTAAGTTTACTTTGTTTACATTCACAGGCTGAAGAACTCGAGTGTAAGTTTACTTTGCTTACATTCACAGGCAGAAGAACTTGAGTGTTAGTTAATTCTACAACATCATGATGTAATGTCATGTTCTTGGAGATAACAATCAAGTTAAAGCATTTCAAATTTGAAGGAGAAAGTTTTAACTTCAAATTTGATTTTTATGAGATATTTAAAGTGATTTGCTGATGAAATTTGAAGTCATTTCATTGAAGATTTAGCTTAGTTAATTATGAACTACAAGCAACTGAAAATCGTAGAAATGTTGTCCTTTATATTTTCTATTTGAAATCTCTAGAAGTGCTGTCTTTTATATTTTCTATCATGTTCCCTTATATGTTGTACTAAATAATATCAAATTATCTAAAATAATTGTTGTGAAAAAATATATATTTTTGAACGATTCAACACGTATTCATGGGCTTTGACATGGTCTTGAAGAAAGAATATAATTAAGAATAAGAATCACTATATGTTGACTTGCATAATAAACAACTCTGGAGCAAAAAGGACAACTTTACATGTTAAATTTAAAATTTACCGTCTTATAATTTTATAATTTACCGTCTTATATCTTTTTAAATTTACCGTCATATAATTTTATAAATAAAGTAATATCATAAGACTTTACATGTTAAATTTAAAATTTAGAAACAATAATTATTTTTCAAAGATATGACCGAAAAGTGATTGGTGGAAATAACGCTATTTCTATGAAATTCTTTTATCCCCATGAAATTCTATTATTAGAGCAGAATAAATTTGAACCTCTTTTAATATTATTATTTTTTCCTTAGTTGGACTAAATCTTACAAATTTTAATTCAGTATATAATATAACATAAAAAGAAAAAAAGGGTAACAACAGTTATCTACTTGCCTCTATTTTCATTGAAAGAA
>JAJOOR010028444.1:0-16300 GCA_036250505.1 Solanum acaule | reverse complement strand
AAAAAAAAAAAAGCTCCCCCCCTAGCTTTTAGCTTTTGGCTTAAAATAAGTCAGTTTTGACTTAAAATAAGTCACTTTGATAATTGTCAAACACTCTAATAAGTCAAAAACTGACTTTTAAGCCAGTTTGACCAGCTTAAAAACCCATCCAAACAGGCTCTAAGTATGTTTTCAGTAGCTTAAATTTTTTTTAATCCTATTTTTGAACTGTCTAATTTATATGTGAGATATTTATGTCTTTAATTTCATCGTTTTCTACCATCTTAGGACAAATATAATCAGTATTGAATGGAGTTAGAGTTATTTTTTTTGTGTTCAAGCATTTTAGTTGTCAAGTTGTCGATGTGTGTAGCTTGTTGTATTCGTTTGATTTGAAAAGATTTTAAAGTGCTAATTATTCTCGAATGGCTTCACCTTTTGACTTATGACAAATTTTAAATTTGGAGTTGAATATTCCCATTCTTGATGAGCGAAAACCTCTCCCTTCATCTAATCTTTTTACATGTATAAGAGAATGTCGTGATTAATTTCTCTCTAGTCAGCCATGTGATCCAATGTGGGCTTGAAGTGTGTTTATTTTGGTTATAGCGTGACTGTTTAAGTTCGAGTTTGCGAACTTGCTTCATGCTGTCCTATTTTCAATCGTTTTCAGCTCCTAGTTGTTGTCTGTCTCTCTGTTTTGAGGTTCCTGTTTTGATTTCCATGTGAATGATTCAAAATGATGTTCGATTTAGTGTTATGTCTCATGTTACCTTAAGATTAATGAGTGTAGCTATATGTTGAACACAACTGACAATTGATTTCTGTGTTAAGATGTTAGTTTGTTGTTCTTTATAATGCTACTGTCGGGATTAAAGGAGCACAAAAGTTCTCATGTGTTAACCGATTTTTATTTTTATTTTTTTGACTCCTTAATCTTTAGTTTTCTCTGATTGCTGGTTGAATTTAAGGTTTATGTGAAGTTGTTTAAATTGTCCCTTCCTTGTCTATTTTTCGATTTTCTTTTGCTCAAATCTGTAGCTAAAGTTTATAGTTATGGTTTGTCTTAATGTGAATAGAAAGAAAAGGTTTTAGGATCAAATGTTGCCTTCATGTTGTTTGGCATATTACTTTATTTATCTCTGCCAAAAAATAATTTTCAATTGTCCATAGTTAATTAAGCATGTTAGTATAAACTACTTTGAAGTCCTCATTATGATATGCCATTTTTACCACTTTAGCATAACTGAGTTAATACATATCAATTAATCTTATATGACTTTAAATGTTTAAATTTTGAATCTAAAAGAGATTGGAGTTTGTACATCCATGAGTAGTGTCGGGTTTGGTTTTGGTGTGATACTTGTTTAAATCTCTTTATTTATTAATTATATGAAATGTACTCTTTCTATCTTTAATTATTATACCTGCTAGTTGAAGTCTGCACGTCTTAATTCTTGGCTACAAACCTTCCTACAAGTATTATGTGATAAATTCATCATATTGTGGTACTAGTTTTTTTTTTCTATTTTAATTGAAATTGTTCATTTTAAGCTAAAATTTGATGAAAATGCAAGCTTTATTTGATCGTACAAATTATTTGTGCTTAAAGCTGAATGAGATGTGTGCTTTCCTTAATTATCTAAAAATTGTTCACTTTGCTAATTTACTTTTTTTTTCCTTCTTTGTTTGTTGTATGTGGCATCCGAATGAGTCCAATGGACTGTCATCTCTTGCATTTTCCTCTTCGAGTCGACCTCCTTTAAACCGACTGAAATGGAAGTTATTTTCATCGGGATAAACACCCCAAGAAGGCAGCAGCAGTAGCAGTCCTAAAAGGGCTAAAAAAATTGAAATTTGGATTTGAGTATCCAATCGAAAAGCGCAGCAAATTTGCAGCAGCCTCAAAGGGCTGGAAGTGCAGCATTTCTTGGATTTTCAAAGTCTGAGAATAGCACAGCAGGAACAGAAACATTTTGGGGTCAAAAACCCAAAATCTAAACGGCAAAAGGCATTACTTTCAGCCCTGAAGTGATAGCTTATGGGCTGAAAGTTCTTAGTTATCTTATATATTGTTTATATTTATTTACCTTGTTATTTTTGTGGCTGTTGATCTTTCTTTTATCCAACTTAGACGAATCCTTAGAAGTTTTTAAGTAACTCTTCTATTTCGTCAGTCGTTTATTTTAAGTATTTAAAACTCTTTCAAGTTATGCAACTTAAGCTCTTAGACTAACTTGAGAATTATCCATATTCTTTCATAGTTAGTAATTAGTTTTGAATCTATGTTTATGAGTTTTGAATTAACTATTTTAGTCCAAATTTTGATTAGGATAGAGTTGTTAAGTTTCCTCAAACTAAATTAGTTCTCTTTTAAAATAACTTAAGACTTTGTAGGAATGACTTAAGGATTTTCTATATCCTTTCATAGTTATTAAACAAGGTCCCTTGATCCATGTTGGTGAGTTTGAATTAATTGTATGACTCAAAACTTGACTATGGATAAAAGTTTCAAGTTAGGATTATTTTTTGAGATTTTTACAAGCATCAAAAGATTTTTTATCTAAGTTTCAAACAAGATTTTTATAAGTTATTCTTTTAAAATTAGCCAAACTTTTAAATCCGTCGGTCAACCGTGTGTTAGCGGATTTTCTAAGATGCCTAAACCCTTCCTTAGAGAAGTATTTGAACCCTTACCCGACTCTGGTTTATTTAAAATATTTCCTTTCAAAAAAAAAAATTCCTTTTAAAATGGTTTTCTTAATTTTTCCTAAAGAATTAAGTGGCGACTTCCAAATTATAAATTTTTCCAAAAACTTGACAACATTGCCAAAGTTGCGAAATTGGTTTTGAAACCTTAGTTTTCGAAATCGGGTCGTAACACTATATATTACGGATTTCCAATTGAATATTTTAATTTTTATGTGATTTTGTTTAGTTATTCATCAAATATTTGTGATTTTCTTTTAATTTTTCGGATTTTGTAGAATCTGGAAATTCATATGGAATTATGGCCAACAAAAGAATGATGCCGGAGCTATAAGTGACAATGAAGCACCTCCGCGATATAGCAGGATTAATGTAGCATTTGAGGATAATGATACAATTCAAATACATTAGTCATTGTTATATTTTTGGTGTGTTTTCAATATTCTTAGTTAATATACATTAGTTTTTGTATTGCTATGGAACCCTTCTAAAGTTATTAAGTTCTGATTTTATTAATGTAAAAACTCTTTAACTTTTTTGAAAATTTTCCTTATATTTAAACCTTCTCAAATAGTCCAAGATTATTTTTGATCATTTTCGATATTTTTAATACTAGAATCAAATTTGATCTATAAATTTTACATTTAATTAATTAGTACAAATCAATTTACACAAGCCACATATGCTATTAATATTCATTATACTAAGAGAAATATATGTTGTTATAATAATGGTTTGTGTCTTGAAGAACATATCCTTTCTCTCTCTCTTATATATATACTTTTGTTACTTAGTAATAATTCATATTATTTATTTTAAATTAAATATAATTAGAGATTAGTATATTTGTGCAATGCGCGGGTACGTATACTAGTAATATTTAATAGCAAGGTAAATTATCTCTTAATTTTCTAAATTGGACAAATATTATTAGACAACTATTTTTAATATAATAAATAAAAATATAATTGTTGACCAAATAACTTGGTCAACAATTAATGAACATTTTCTTTTACTTTCTTTAACAGTACCCTCGTTCTATTTTAAAATTTCTAAATTCGCATTAAATTATTATACTTCTTGATTTAAGACTTTTTTGTTAGGATTAATATTATATTATTGTTTGTAGTACTCTTCAAAAATATTTTGTTTTTTTTAAAAAAAAAAAAATCAATCTCCAAAGGTTAATTTTTTTGGTCTTTTTTGGACACAGTCTTTTTCTTTTACTATTCTTTTAGTAATGTCCAAAATTATATATTTTTTACCAAACGACTTGGGAGGGCACTGGGCACCTTGATATTAAATTACCAATTTTTTTTTATCGTTAACCTTATACATAATTGAATTAATATTTGCAATAAGGTGAAAAGAGCGAATCCTATGTTTCATTACTTATTCATGAGTCAGGACAATTTCTAATCTCAAATTAAAATCTTAATATTCACAATTTAAATAATAGTGAGACGAAATTATATGTTATAAAACATTTGATTCGAATAAAAAAAATGTATCACATCAATTAAGATAAAATCAATATCACTAACACTTTGATGCATTTGTATGTGTATATAGGATAATAAGCATTGCGTCAATCAAAATTTTAATTCAGAATCATCAATCTCACATTAAATAACAATATAAATTTCTCTCCAAAATGCTAAATAAAGAGACACGTTTGTGTTTCTTGAGTAGAAAAAAAAATGGGCCACAAGTATAACATAAATTAAGTAATATATTATATATTATATATTCGTAATGTTTACAATCAAGGATAGACAAATTTGAAGTCACTAGATGAACGATTCTGGTTTTTAGTATGAGTAAAATATATACCAGAATATTTCATCAACCAAGTACAATAAATATCTTGCTTAAAAATATTAAATCTACAAGGACTCTTTGCATTTAAAAAAAGTGTCAAAATTATTATTCTTCAAACCCCATGCAAAAGCGCAATGAAAATGAGTAGTGCCCCAAAAATTCTGATGAAACGAAAAATTAAATTTTTTATTATTTTAAGTGTGTGAACTCCAAGATCGTCACTCTGAGATTTACAATGAACTTGAAGTGGAGAAGTATTTTGAGGGAGATCACTGACAAAAATTTCAGTAACTCTTGCATGTAAAATAGAAGCATTTGTCATCATCATAAGATTGAACATAAATGAAAAATGAACTTTGGTATAAGGGTAATAAGCCATTTCAAGAGTGAAAATGAAGTTGGTTTCTTCACTTTATAAAGATGATTTATATATATAGAGAGATTTTACATTGAAGCATTAAGTTTAATTTGAATTGTTCCACTCACTAATGATTCTATTAATATGATGTTATTAATGAGATGTCATATTTGACTAGTTAATTTTCTAGATGATCAATAATTTTTTATCGTATTAAAACTAAATTAATTTGTGACAAAAATAATTACTCAATTTTGCATAAGAATCATAATAAGTCATGTTTATTAAATTAAATTATCCATCGAGACTCTTACTCCCAATTGTAGAGGAGAAAAAATACATGATTAAATAAATATATACTAGCTTATTATAAAAATAGACATGTTAATTTACGAGGAAGGAAAATAATGTCTTCCTGTGAAATAACAAGCAACACATTGAGAAGAAAAAAAATATTACAATACAATTATATCAAATTCATCACTACATAACGTATTGAGAAGGTAGGAGTATATTTTTAAGTATTTATAATTTATTTTATTTAAATAAAAAAGTAACATTTTTTTTTGACAAAATTCAAGCTTCTCACTCGCTTAAAATGATTGCATCATACACAATGTGCCAACTCAGCGAAAAGTGTCAAACTGACATAATAAAACCTTACTATGAGTGTCTAAAATGAACAAAAACTGATTTAAATGTCTAAGTGAAAATTTGTGTCAACTTCAAGAGGTTACCGATGAGTTCAACCTAAAATTAGATGTTTAGTCATTGAATAATGATAATAACATATTACACAATGTATTTAAGGGGTCGTTTGGTAGTTGGCTAAAGTTATGCAAATATTAATAATATAGGAAATTAGTTATGGGTAAATCTATATACTATTTTTACAGAGATTAGTTATTTATATGTTAGCTATACATGTATTAGTTTTATTCCATCTTTGATCCTGCATAAAATAATATAAAAATTTCCTCTCAACTTATATATGTATTAGTTATGCAAAAGTCTAAATTTCAAATCGAACACTATATTAGTTTCATACATAAATTATTTACCTCATAATAAATTACCAAACATGATATTAACGCACACAAGATTTAATACATGTATAACTCAATTTCAAACCACACACCAAACAACCCCTTAAACTAATGCTTGAGATAGATACTAGGAAAAATGAGTTGATATACTTCTCAATTTTACTATTTAAAGTTAATATACCCTGGTTATAAAAGTGACTCATATATATCCTTGTTATAAAAAAGACTCGTATCATCCAAACAAGCCTCTACTTCAACAAGAGTGTCATTTTATCCAAAAGGATACAGTTAGCTCTCTCCACAACCTCATTCCAATCCTCAAATGGCTGTCTCATCCATAGCCAATCTCTTCACCTTCTTCAACCCCTCCAAACCCCCAACACCCAAAGCTCCAACCCTTCAATTCTCTCCCTCCGCCGTTGATTCTCTCACTTCTTCAAGACCTAACAATGATTCTTCGTCAATGGTCGTTTCATCCAACGACAATCACAAATACCCAATATTACCAGTATCGTCTTCTGATTCCGATGTTATGGCTGTAACTTGTCCCTCACTTGCTTATGCGAACACCCTTTACTTCAGATCGGCTTATAATGTTCAGGTTATTGTGGGTGATAATGAACCGGAAGAAAAGCTTCTCGGCCGGTTTAGGAGGGAGGTCATGAGAGCTGGGGTTATCCAGGAATGCAAGCGTAGGAGATATTTTGAGAACTCGCAAGATGAGAAGAAGCGCAGGACACGTGATGCTGCTAGGCGCAATCGTAGAAGGTGGTTCTCTTAATACCCTCGTACCCATTTGGGGTTTTACTCTGTGTTTGGCCCCTTTGTGCTTTTGTTTTTTTATGTCTATGTTGGGTATTTGCTAGAATTGTAAGTTAGTCCTTTTGGCTATTAGCATACCAAGTTGGTACAAATTCAAATCAATCAAACAATAACAACAACATACCCATAGTTATCCCATAAGATGGATCTTGCGAGGGTAGTATGTATGCAACCTTACCCCTAGTTTGTAAGGGTAGAGAGGCTGTATGCAAAGTAAGATAAAGGGTGAAGGTGAAGTGTAGTACTAGTTATGCTGAGCCATAATGGAGAAGAAAACAGTATCAACAACACAATGCGATAATTGAAGCATAGGAAACAACCAGTAATAATAAAATTATAGGATAAGATAATATGAGTAATAATAACAAAACTCATAAGAGAAACTAGATAACGCTCGACGACCTACTAATCTTTCTCTAATCCTCGACCTCCATATCCTTCAATCTAAGATCAGGTCCTCGATAAGTTGTAGGTGTGCCATGTCTTTCTAATCGCCCCTTCTCAATATTTCTTGGGCCTACCTCTACCTCTCTCATACCTTTCGTAGCCAACCTCTCACACCTCCTCACCAGACATCTGTGCATCTCCTCTTGACATGTTTGAACCATCTCAACTTGTCTAGAATATCGTCATTCTCAATCTTATCACTACTAATATGTACACACATCTATCTCAACATCCTCAGTTTTGCTACTTTTTTTTTCCTGAACGTGCAAGTTCTTGACCGACCAAGACTCCACTCCATACAACATAGTTGGTCTGACAACCATTTTCTAAAAACTTACCTCTAAGTCTTGGTGGCATACTCTTATCACACAAGACACCGGATGCGAGCCTCCAATCCAGCCCGCTCCAATACGGTGTGTAACATTGTTGTTGATCTACCCATTTTTTTGGATTATAGAGCTAAGATACTTGAAACTGTCTCTCTTGGAGTCTCTCTTGGAGATGACTTGTACATCAATGATCAATCCTCACTTCCACATCTGCCTCATGAGTTACATCACTGAACTTGCATTCCAAGTACCCCGTCCTGGTCTTTCTCATCTTGAACCCTTTAGGTCCCAAGGTTTGCCTCTAAATCACCAGCCTATCGTTAACTCCGTCGCCACTGGTTCTCTTGTCTTGCTTCTGTGTGGCTGCATGAACACGTACAGTAGCGAGGCAGCTGCGTTTTTGGCAAATAATAATATTGGTTGCATTGAGGCAGCTGCATTTGTAACTTTGTGGCCCAATTCTTCAAGAAAACATAAAATAGGCCATTTTAAATTTAAAAATAGCCAACTTACAAGCAGAAAAACAGTCTGGCCCATACCGAAGAACCCAACTATACTGATCGATTCGATTCGGTATTCGGTACACACTAACGAAGAACCGAACCGAAATTTGAAAGAAATGAGCCGAGCACCCACCCCCAATACTTATTCCCTCTATTTGAGCCTCAATTCTGGTCACAACTTAAACCCGTTGACACGTATTGTCTACTTTGGTCCCACAAATCTCACGAATTTGTATCTTGGGATATGCCATCATTGAGCCCATTTGTGTGCATACCATGTGAACTTGTGCTCTATCTTATATAAGTATCACTTTTCTATGGATTTGGTTTAGGTGTTGTGCTCACCCATTATTCAGAAACTTGCAAGCCTATAAACCTGCCAGCTACTCTTTGATCTACCCTCATAAGCTCACACTTCGTCATTGGGCTTCACACAAAGTCTATTATGTCATAACGATAAAGGGAACCTAAAAGTCTCTGCAGTTATAAAGATTCACTTTGGTACCGCCAGTCAAATTAGAAAACCGTAATATCATGTTTGTGGCAGTAAGTGAATTCTACTAAGCTCTAGTTATACCTAAATTGTGATAGCATGTGTTAGCGTCAAAGGCCTGGTTCTTGACAATAACTTTCAAGCTTCAAAGAGAGAAGATGTACAAACTATGCATCCTTTATGCATTGGCTTTTGCATTCTTGGGTGTTAATTTTGTCATCCACAAAATGTCGAATTGGTGAGCTTTGTCAAGCTAGTGATTTAAAATGAGACTCTGATCTATCAACCCTTCATATTAACCATTTTTTATTTTATGGTTTAGAAGATGTTTATAAATTGTGATCATGATTCAACTAATATATATATATTTTTGATAAATAACTTACCTGCGTAATATATATCATCCAGTTTGAATTGCTGATTTATATATTTTTCCATCATTCTTATGGCCCTTCTATTGGAACAGACGTGGCCCACCAAGAAATTTCTCAGATGATAAGCAAGAGACAACTAAGAGCAAGAGGGATGACGATGGGGAAGATAACTGGGAACTCCCTGATGGAGGTGTTGCCTTTTGATTTTATTGTAGTTTCTTTTTCGTTTTTTTGGTCCATCTGTAGAAAGTGGTTTATTTCCCACTTCGGAGAGAATTCTATTCATGCAATTTCCTTTGGGAATCATTTTCACTGATTTTACCAACTGCATTTACCTGATACCTTGTACTATATCTATGTACTCGTAAAAAATGTAGTAATTGTTAAGCCTGTTTCATAGTACGAGCTTCTTTGCTGTTTCGTATGTCTGATCTATCAAAACTATTAGTTAACTCCTAGTTGATAGGAGAGAACACAAACGAATTAGAGTATTACATTGCCAATCAACAAAGTTGGCAGTATATATTGTGTTATTAGCAGTCTCTAGTCTGGACAGAGTGAGAAGATGAATCTGCAGAATCTTTCTAGATGGAGAAATTATTTTTATTTCATCCTCTGACCATATTGATTTGGATAACATAAGGATCTTTCCCACCCGGAGTTGTATTTTTCCGGGCACATTTCAGTGGTGAAGTTTGGGTTCCAACAGGACTGTCTCTTATCTTTTTCTTGTAATGTAAAATTCCGACCAGTATAAAAGTATGATTTGATCCCTGAATAAGTTATCTATAACAAGAAGAAACCTGGCACCAGGTAACGTAAGAGAGTAACAAAAAGGAAATTCATGAGGTGAGAAGATCCAGATTCCTGACTATTGTGGTGTTTTAACAACGGATGAACAATCATGAACTTGATGAGCTTGAAAGGTATGGCTACTCTCTTGTTCCCAACTGAGCCATCTTCCCAATGCATTATTCAATTGGTTTCATGAGCATGTTTCTGTGCCCTTTCTGTAGCACAAGCAAATGATCATACTGATTCCTACAAAATGGAACATTGAAACTGACTATGAATTTGAGAGAAAAATGCTTGTTTCTTGTCGTTGTTCAACAGTGTTTAACTGGGTTGGTGCTCTAAATAATATAATGGATACACTTGGAGCTAGTGATGCTCCTCATAAGCCCGAGCTATTTTGCGACAGGTAGCTCAAGAAGCTATTAAGGCTTTTATCATTTACAACCCAAATTGACTCATTTATACCTTTGAATTCTGCTCCATAAGTACCAAACCTCAAAAAAATCTTATGGTAGCACAAACTCTTCTAACTCTTTTAAAATTTATATTGTAATTTTCTGTTTGGACTACTCGATTAGCATTACTTGCTCTCCTGCAATATACCTGGAACTAGTTTCAACTTAATTGAGCTTTGTCATTTATAGTGTTGCACTGATTTTCTTTTCTTTGGTCCTCCTTTGTACAGGAAGAACATGATTTGCTAATTCTGGGACCACTGGAGCTCGTGTAAATTTCGTCAATATCTCAAAATCCGGTATCTTTTCAAAGGTCAGTTTGCACAATACATAAAATTTATCAGCAACTTGTTCTGAAAAGTTAAATCTGATCCCTTACGTTTGTGGCTATGTGAGAGTTTTCAAACTGTTTACATTGATAATTTGGAAGTTATTAAAGCTGCTCGTCTTTTTTTTTTTGGCTAAGCAAAGTAAGTTCTCATTCATGTTCCTTTAAGATCATCTTGTCCTTGTACACTGCAGAATCTATGTGTGAATGAGGATATTGTCCTGTGGGAGAGTTGTTAAAAGAAGGTACTTATGATCTACTAGCTGATATAGCCAATAAGGGCTACATGTTAAAGGCTAAATGCCAAAAGGGACATGCGTGGGAATTTGCACAACAAACTAATAAAGCAAATGGCCAAAAAGCAGAGTGAGTTCTCATTCATGTTCCTTTTAGATCATTTTGTCCTTGTACACTGCAGAATCTATGTGTGAATGAGCATATTGTCCTGTGGGAGAGTTGTTAAAAGAAGGTACTTATGATCTACTAGCTGATATAGCCAATAAGCCAAAAAGGGCTACATGTTAAAGGCTAAATGCCAAAAGGGACAGGCGTGGGAATTTGCACAAACAAACTAATAAAGTAAACGGCCATTTGGGTGTGCCATCAACGGAATTTCTTTGTCGCTAGGAGTCCCACGCTTTGTACCTTTTGGTCAATCCAGAGATTCGTTGTCCCTTTTTGGCATTTTAGCTTCAAAATGTGGCCCTTTTGGCTTTGAACTCCAAGACATGCCTATAAGTAATATGTTCTCCTAATGAAATAAATATTTGAAAGACATTAGAAAACCAATAAAAGGATTATCACATTGTGTCTTAGCACTCTCATTCATGAACCTTTAGGATTTGAACTTGTCACCTAAAGCAATCTCTGTACAACCTTCGACACTACATTAAAAAGTGTCCATGTGTTAAAAGGAGGATTCACCAATTTATCTTTTGTTCGGTATAATTAACTATATGGTGAAAAGTTCATATATAGGACTTATCTTTGAGCTATTATATATGAATTATGAACTATTTACAACAACATACCAAGTGTAGTCCCACTAGGTGTGACATGGAAAGGGGAGAGTAGAGTGTACACAAATCTTACCCCTACCTCGTGAAAGTTACTATTGTTTCTAAAAAACCCTCAACTCAAGTAACTCACAAGTCGTAACAAAAGCATTATGTAACAAATAATAACGAAATCATTACATAACATTTTAGAAAAAGGAACAGTAACAACATCAACGTAATACGAATACCAAACTGATTCTATATATGCTTTCATAGTCTAAAAACTAGAAAGTGCTAATAGTAGGGGCCATTCTTGTACAAGCTCGTACAAACATGAGTTGTCTAGTTAGGGAGTGTAGAAGAACTATATCCAAATAATATGAGGCCAGTTGAATATGATGTGACCTACACAACGTGATTTTCCTGTTAATATGGATTTTTGGGGTCCAGACAAATTAGTAGGCCACTCAAATAAATCTAAAAAATCAATCATTTTTTCTTTTGGGTCCATACCTAATTTCTTCTAATACTTATCACTTTATGTGTGGTGGTTACAACTTCCAAGTCAATACCATAATGAATTCGGGTGGTTTTATTATATGATACTCACTCCGTCCATTTTTAATTGTCATGATTTCTCTTTTTAGAGTTAAATTATAAGAAATTTGATTAACATTTTACGATATGTTTTTTTATCATATTGATATGCAAAAAATTGCAATTTATAGTACTTTTCGTATAGTTTTTGAATATTTAATTTTTTGTTTAATCAAATTAATATAATCTAATTTAACTTTGAAAATCAATCAAATTGACTTTCAAAAAATGTTACATGACAATTAAAAGTGGACGGAATGAGTATTATTAATTATTACAAAGGGATACATAAAAATATATCATGTTCAATCACGTTGTCGATTTTTTAAAAATATTAAAGGAATAGATTTAACTGTTTTGAAAAGAGAAGATTGGATCATTTTATTATTATTTTTTAAAAATAATTATAAATACCCAAATATGGGTTTGAACAATTAAAAAAATGTGAAAGAGATAAATGAGGTGTTGTCATGCTTGGCGTGTGATCGCATTGCATTTAATCTGTTATGGTCACATTTCTGACAAGGATTGGGGTGTAATACCTCTGTATGAAATAATGTCTTGGGTAAAAGAAATAGCGTTCGATATTTATATCAAATTAATTAATACTATATGATATGGATAATATATATCGAGAGAAAAAGCAAATATATACTCTCTCTCCATTCACAATAGATAAAATGGTAATTTGTCATATTATTCTTAATTATTATACGTCACTTTACTCAATGATTCAAAAATACGTAATACTTCTCTTAATTTTTAAAATTGAATATCTATTTTTAATATACTACTAGTAAATTAAGTAAAATTAGATGGAAGGAGTAGTTTGGTTGTATATGTTCATGATAGGGTAGTATTGCTCTTTTGTCTCTTGTTTTTTTGCTTTGCGGGTGAGTGCATTTTAAGGTTCTAGAGATTACTTATCTTTCAGTTAGTCCTCTCATTTTAACTGTCGCTTTAACTTTAAAAATAAAATAACTCTTCAAAATTAAAGTTGATAATTATTTCTAATTATTATAACCTTAACCTTAAGGAAATAGTTTTTTTTTATAAATACTACTCAATTCTAAAAAAACATTAACGTGGGTTGTGCTAGTAAAGACACGTACAACAACAACTAGACGTGTTTCTTTGTGTTAATTATATTCATTTGTGGCGTCTAGAAACTTAGGTTAGTCGAATATATAAATCAAAAAATCAATCAAGTTTTTGTTCAAACCTATTTTCTTAAACTATATATTTATGCGTGGTGATTCAAATCAAAGTCAACCCCACAAGATCTTCTACAATCACGTTGCCTATTTAATTATCAAAAGGATTGTATTAAATTGTTTTTTAAAAGAGAATAAGATAGAGATCTATTTTTTTTCAAAGAAGCAAGTAAGTATTGGTTTGAACACAAATTAATTAATTAAGAAATAAGAAGCAAGATAAATGAGTTGTCTAAATTAAATGAGGGTATTCAAATTCTTGGCGTGTTTCATCAAGTTATTAGATATCATCTATCGTATCTTTAGTTATTTGCTCTCAAAAGCATCTTAAATTAATAATAGCGAAATCAAAAGTTTCATCATTAAAAATATTTAGAAATATTTAAGATTTAATATATATATACTCGCCATATAACTATGCATCAAGTCATTGGGTGGGTGGGGGGTGGGGTCGTTGATTAATTACTAATGACTTTATGTGGCAGGCTAAGAGAGTTCCTTAGCAATTAAAAATGAGCAACTTTCACATATAACAAATATAAAAATCATATTTGTATGTTATAGCTATAGTTTGCATAATTGCGCTCTATAGCAAATTTTATGTTTGCTATGGAGCTTTTGATTTGTATAATTCGCTACAAACATCCAATTTTATACAAATTGTTCAGTTTTGTATAAATTCATTTATACATTGTAGTTTGTCTAATAAAATTTGTATTTGTATAATTGTAAGTGTATAGGACAAAAATATATGTATTTGTATTTGTATATACACTTTTCTCTCGCTTTATACAAACACAAACATATTTTATACATTTTATACCGAAATGTATAAAATGGCTAATTGTATGCCGAATCAGATGGCAAAAAAAGGGGATGTTTGTTGCGAATTACAATTAAAATAAATTATGTGTATAGCATTTAATTTGAATTAATAATTTGCTATTTCATATAATTTTCCCATTAAAAATCACCATTATTATTTGGATAGACATAATCTTTTCTTTTCCAACGAATTTGGATAGACATCTTTTATTTATATTATACTATATATAAATAAATAATATAATATACAAATATATCTTCTCCAATTCTTGTGGCATTAAACTGAGATTGTAACACTTGGATAACATCTAATGGTTTTCTCTTTTCTAACAAACAACCAACAAAAATAAAATAAATATTATTTATATGTGGCAGTCAATAAAACTTTATAAATATATCATTTATTGGAGACAATAATTATGGAAACCGACATATTATCGACGTCCAATCAATACATTAAATATGATCTTTAGTGATTATTAATTAATAATAATAATTTAGTTATCATAATATATATTTTTAGCAACAATCAACACTAATATTATTAAATTTAATAATAATTAACTAATACTAATAAAAAAATTATACTTACTATCAACATAAATGCTTATTATTATCGTTAAAAACGGTTTTTATTATCGTGAAATCTTAGTCAAAAGGGAAATAAATCAATTCAATAATTGGCGACTCGAGATTGTTCAATTTCCCCTCTATTATTGCAAGTCACAGTGGGGCCCATTCTCTTTCTGTCGAGGCCCGCCCCGGGGCGGGGTGGGGGTGGGGGGGCGTCTTGGCCTAGCTAATGCTTGGACATTTTGGATTGACATATTTTTGTTTTCATCTACAAATAATTTTTTTTTCATTATTTTTAAAAAGATCACAAGTGATTCAATATTTAAGATTTATAATTTTAATAATAATTTTAAGTTAATATATAATAATAATTAAGTTGAATAACCCAGCAAGATAAGATTAATGTAGGAAGTAAGTAAGATAAAGTTATTTTATTCGATTCCATATTATATTTTTTCGGTACTGATTAAGACATACTCCTAAAAGATGATGGAGTATAGGAAATGAAATTTAAATACAATGAGAAATTATTCGAATTTATATTAAGTGAATTATTACACTGTTTTTTTTTAATAATTTAAAATAATTAAAGATCAAAGAATTTTTAATTTACATTATTGAATATTTCTTCTTAAGAAATGTGTTATATATACAACAAAAATTTACTTAATACTCATAGACTAGAGAGAGTCCCAATTAATATTTCCTTATAACTTATGAATTTAAACTTTTAAATCCTTATAATTTATGAATGATATTTTAAAATCTTAATTTGATTACTAATACCCAAATTAATTTAGAAATGACTACTTAAATGATAAGGATTAAAAAAAATTATTCTTCTTGATTTGTTATAATGTGGACGAATAAAAGATAATCTCTACATTTAGAAAAGACATGACAAGACTAATTCCTAATAAGTTATCACTTTTTAGGTGGACATTTATATACTAATTTTATTATATTTATTTTTAGGAACATTTAACCGACCAAATAGGGGGAAAAAAGAAAAGAAAAAAGACAAAGCCAGCTGGACAAATCATGAGAAAAAAAAGGGCCTTTGTTTGAGACGGTCACTTCCCGTGCCGCCTCATCCGATAAACCTATCTGGCAAACGTCGAGTCTCTACATGCATTCCGTGACCTTGTGATGCTTTTCTCTTTTTAGATTTCTTGTCTGATATTTATTTTGAAATTTGACTAATTTAAAATTATATCTAAAAAGATTATTCTAGTTGGGAGGTAAAACTTTTGTTAGCAATCATAATTTCATATTCAAAGATTATACTTGAAATGTTTGATTAAAAATAATGAAATATTTATCATTACCACAATAATCTTTAATGATATAGAGCTTAAACTTGAGATGTCTGATTAAAAATGAGTTCGGAGCCTAAAGGGCAAAAAAAATGGTCAAAAATTCCAAAAGGGCACATCACTTTTTATTTTAGCCAAAAGGGCAAAATCGCTGCGTCAGCAGCGATTTTCCTCTGACAAAATGATAAAATCGCTGCCCTAGCAGCGATTTCGTCTAAAAGATTTTTTTATTTTTTTTAATTAAAAATCGCTGCCACAGCAGCGATTTTGTAAAAAAAAAAAAATTTTTTTAAAATTAAAAATCGCTGTTTTTTTTTT
>JAJOOR010028443.1:0-12110 GCA_036250505.1 Solanum acaule | reverse complement strand
GAGTCATGTCGACCATGCTACTAGCCTAAAATGACCCTTCTGGAGCTGATGAAATCGTCAGAATTGGATTCCGATGTCATCTTCTTGAACTTTTGATCAAAAATGATCGTTCAAAGTTCATAAGCTCCAAAACACAAAAACTCACACCAAGACCAAACGAACGACCAGGTGACCGAACAGTCAGTCCCAGCAAGTCATAATTGACTTGGGGTCGCTAAAGGAATGCTCTAAATGACACAAAAAAAGCAAGACATAGAAATGACCATGAGGGTCATTACAACTATTTATATCATACCTTTCAAAATTATAAAATTCAAATAAGTTTTTATATCATCACAATTTTTTTAATCTTTTTTTAACTATTTTAAATTATTAATTATTATAATTTATATTATTTTATATGATATTTTTAAATATATAAATTTTATTTTTTAAATTAAATACATAATTAAATTTAAAAATTTACTCCCTCTGTTTTACATTTTTAGTTGTCATAGTTTCCATTTTGAGAGTCAAACGATATGATATTAACTAACGTTTCAAGATGTATTTTTTCATCATATTGATATATAAAAAATTGCAATGTATAGTACTTTCAGTATAGTTTCTGAATAGCTAAAATTTTATTCTAAAATATCAAATTAATATAATTTAATTTAACTTTAAAAATTAATTAAATTAACTCTTAAAAAGCATAGAATGACAACTAAAAATAAACGAAAAAGTAACACTTAAAAATAAACTATATCACATAAATTATAACGAGTGGTGGTGGAGAGTCAAGGGTGTATTTTTTTTTGTTTTTGTTTTTGTGATGCATATTGATTACGCGTTATAGACTATAGAGTGAGGGAGCATATAAAGTCAACATTTGAAAATTAAAAAAAGCATTTAAATATGCTTCTTAGTTTGGTCCCCAAAAATAAATAATTAAAATAATAAAATATGCTTTCCTAGTCCTCCCCGAACCTAAAACTGATTTAGAATTGTCGTCAACTAAAGTCAAATACTGCGTGGAATTTGGACGGCAGTTTTCTTTCATGTGTTTACACAACGTTCCAAAATGACAAAACATATTTATACCTTTTAATTCTATTTTAAAAATTAAATATTTTTAAAATTTTATGTATGTGTATATTTACAAGTTTCACTTCTTTCTTATTTTTTTATTGTTTATAGATAATTGAGTTTTGATTGTTATTTATAAAATATTTTTTAATTATAATTTAAAAGTTATTTTACAACAATAATAATATACTCATTGTAGTATCACAAAGTGATGTTCGTTAAAGTTATTTTGCGTATAGACAAATTTTAGAAATTTGATACAAAATTTTAGATCTAGTTTTATTGATTATATTTATATTAACGACATGAATACATGTTTATAAATTTATTATTACATATGATTTTCTATAAAAAATTATTACACAAATTAAAAATATCATAATTTTAAAGAAGTAAAAAACAAAGATTAATAATGTAAGGGTAAAAGAGATATTTAAAAAGATAATTATGATAAAAGGGGAAAATGCCTGATTTAATATTCAAATCATTTTCTCCGTTTTTCAATATTTTTGGTGTTTAGAGTTTTCCTATAATTACCTCAAGTCATTTATGACTTGCTGGTACTGACAATTTAGTCATCGGGTAGTTCGTTTGATTTTTATGCAAGTTTTCCTATTTTGGAGCTTCTGATGATCAAATATTTGACTTCGATTAAAACTTCAGGCAAACGGCCCCGAAATGTAATTTTTGATGGTTCCGTTAATGAGCTCCCCAAGACAACTATGGAACTCTCTTGAGCTCATCAATATATGCAATAAAAGTAAAATTCATAATTCAATCTGCGGACTGCCGGAGCTCATAGTGTGCATGAAGTGCAACCCTAAATCATCCTTCGGGCTCACAATACAATAAAAGCAGATTATTTTTCAACAAATCATAGCAATTCATATATTTAAAATAATTTTTCTTTCAAGTTCAAAAATTTCATAAAATAGCATACATTCCTTGGGAACCATATCTCTATATTAAAAATCAATCAGTTTAAAGTAAATATCACTTTTAAACCAAGAAACCAAGAAAAGGATTCATTTTCTAAAAAAATAAACTCAAATTTTCGAAGTGAACTAATAACATGCTTCCTCGGAGCCCCAAGTTTCGTAAAATCCACCATAATCAGTTTAGAAATTAAAAATTCATATTCTTTCATTTTTGACTCCATCTGTGATCAAATTAGATGTCATGAGCATGAATGCATATCAATCATAAGTAAATCATTCACAGTACAATCAAATCAGATAATTATTAGGGTAAACATTCGTTACATTATAGTTGTACTAACTTGGAACTCTAGCTAGTCCAGTCCAAGACCTCATTCCCACAATCACAATAATATCACATTAAAAGCTCAAAAATAAACAAAAAAGGCACACAATGATACAAAACCAACCAACACGTATATATTTAAGTTTTAAGACTCCTAAAAGCATTCTAAGAATCCTACAACGCCAGACCAAAGCTAAATCCAACCTAAGCTAAGGCCTTACGACAAAAATTCTAGTTTGAAGTCTAGAAAATGGCCAACATGAGTGTAAGGATCATACAATCCTAAATTCTCATCTTACAACCTTTCTAACAATCATGCAACTCATTTTATATAAAAACTAAGTAAGCTAAGTCTAAAAGAGGAAATCCTAACCTACCTCGAAGTCGAAATTGCACTCGTACCTCTACCCGGGTGCTTGAATACTGCCACACTATCAAAAATGGACTATACATGTCAATATGGGACTAACGATATCCATTTTGATGTTACAAAATTCAAACAGGAAATCAAGTTAAAAATTGACCCTCAAGAGTTCGAACGAAGCGGAAAACTAACTTTGTTATTATGTTCTCCTCGCGTGAGGATCGCTTTCCCAAAGTTGAGAAAAGATGGAAACTAATTTGGACTTTAAATGGTCCAAAACTAAACTTTATGAAATAGAAATCAAGGATTTGAGTTTAAAAAAGAATTGAATCGCAAAAATGAAGCTAGAATACGTAATAGAAAGTGGAGAGGAAGATATCTACATTGGAATCAAGTGAAATGGTGGGAATTGAGTAAATTCACCCTAAATCGATCTCTGTTCAACAATGATTTTTTTGAATAAATGAAGGAGAATTATAGATATATAAGACCGTAAAAGTCGTCAAATGGTCGCAAAAGTGGTCAAGCTATAGTTGGCCAGCTACCTCAAAACCGCCAAGGGCCGCAAAAGCGTCTACCACAAAAACCATTTAGGGCCACAAAAGAAGCTACCACAAAAGCCACCAAATGACCGTAAAAGTGGTCGCATCAACACTCTTGGCATCAACCAAAGCTAGATGCAGGTTGTAGTTTGATGCGTTTTCTAGCTAGATGCCTTGTTTATTAGGTTGCTTGATGGGTACTATTGCGTCCAAAAGCACACGCAAGTGCACGTGGTCACTCAAGCAGTATAGCGACTCTTTCGAGCCGGATTATCGAACCTAAGGGACTTCAAATCACAGACAACAACTTTGTTATGTCTAAAATAAATTTACTTATGTAACAAACAATTTTAGAGATTTGATTATAATTACTAAGTTGGACAATTTCAAAAATTAAGTACTACAATCAAACAGTTTCAAACAAGAGAATTTCACAATATGGGAAAGTAATCTAGGGTTGCAGCATAACCCGATTTCCGGCATAATATTAATTTATCCCAGCATTCGACAGACTAACCTCATTATGGATTTGCAAGGTTCATGTTACGATCATGATCTCCCAACCTCTAATCGCCTACCACCATTGACAGCCTAACTACATCATTGAACGAGGATAGGCATGAACCAATGGCAGAGCATTGAGCTATCTTCTTGCATTTTAATCAAGCGCGGTATATAGGTATAAGACTATCCTATATACAAAACACTATAATTTTACTCTAGAGTGAACACACTTCTCACATTCTTTGGTCTATCCCTCTATTCATCTTCCGAGTTCAAGAGCAGACAACAAGTGTATTTTAATGTTGATCATGCATTAAAATAGTTAAACAAGAATGTAAGCATAAATCACAAGAAAGCCCATCTCATGCTAGAAACAAATACTAATATACCATTAATGGTAGTTACAACCCTAGAATAAGGGACTTTAGCTACTCATAGAACAAAAGATCATCAAGTAATGTTTATGGATCATACAAGAGTTTACCAAAAAGAAGGAGTAGAAGAAAAACCCTAGAAGATGTTAGCCAAATTGCCCAAATCGCTCCTCTCTCGTCTTTCTAAAAATGGATAATAATAAAAATAACACACTTAAACTATTTATAGTCTAAAATTAAACACGTGGCCAATTTCTGGTGTCCAGGTCCGCGACGCGGACCTGTTCCCTCGCTTATAGTTGCGCACAGGAGAACCTTCTCCGCGACGCGCTCCTATCGCGCACTCCACTGTTAAGTGGAGTTCCTTTTCTACACACACATATCAGCTCCGCGACGCGGAGATGCTCCCTCGTAGTGTATTCTCTAGCTTCTTGGCCCTTTTTTTTTGCAACTTCATTTCCTGTTTTCCAACCTCTGACTAGGTGCCCTCATTTGGCTCGTTCTTCTTAGCTTTTCACCTTGAAACATCTAATCATATTGGTTAGAAAAAGAGACATCAAAAGACCCTCAAAACTTAATTCCGACTATTAAAAAATGCTCTCAACGTAGCTGTATATATGGGATAATTTGGTTATTAGGCACATAAATACGCCCAAGATCACCAACCAACACTTACAACTTTGTTCGTCCTCGAACACTTCTACACTTTCAAAATACAACAACTCTACTACACTACCCTTAATGGCACTTCAGGTTTGGCCACAACAACTATCACAGCTTCGCACAACATGACAAAATTTATGCATTCATTAGGACAACTCGTGCAAGACTATCTAGTCTCAAGAATAGACTCTTATCACACAACAAACTCATGCACAACTTTTGGATTCATAGATATATCAGTTATCAGACTTCATTAAACATGTGCCCTCACCACAAATGAACACCCTGATTTACTCACACATAACATTTTCATACAACAATGGGTGCGGGAAACAATTTCGCTCACTCTCAAAAGAATTCACATGTCACAACCAACGAACCATAGGCTTGCCCTTAGTGTACTGCCTCACTACTTTAGAGAATACGGAAGTTCAAGATCAATTAGGTCTTTTAAGGGTTGCAATGTAGGCTAGGGGACCGGTAGGAACTACTTTTCAGATATAAACAATGATTGTATTCCCAAGCGCTTTAATGCACAACAAACTTCATTTTTGGACCTTCTTTCAATAACCTCCTCCTTAAGCTCCTTTTCTTGGCACCATTGGCCCCTTGTTGCCAAGCATTTACATTCACCTCTTCCCACCATTTTCATTCTAACTTCATTCCTCAAAGTTTATTTATTTATTGATTTTTTTTTACTAGCCAACTTATGCCGGGGCTTGCCACCGAACTGCTTCCTTCATTCTTGTTCACACAAGGCGCTTAGGATCTTTTGGATCAAATTTGTAGGCCAAAGAAGGAATGGGTATTAGCTTCAAATAGACTACCAAAGAATAAGTTCAAGGCTCGAAGGGGTTAACTAGGGATATACATCAAGGTGGGTACAGGAAGGCACAATCAGGGCTATCAAAGAATTGCCTATATCACTTCCCAAATTCCTTATCCTCTTTTTTTTTTTCGCTATGCAGACACACCGGGCAAGTTCTGGGCCTCAATTAATAACAAGGAATGCACAAATCTTACACACTTGGCACACATTCAACTCAGAACTGGTCATTAGATACGACTTCCCAATCACTGACACAATCACACGCCAATTAGAGTCACATCCAAGAGCCTAGATGTCTCAACACAAAGTCATCCAATGTTATCAAATTTCAATATAATTCAAAGCAGTTGTGCAACCTTAGCCAAAAGCAGGGTGGCTTAACTCAACTATGACACTGACTCAATCCTAAGAAACAAAATCTTTTTTTTTTCTACGGTTCAACGGGACTGTCCTTGGCTAAAGAACCGAAAACAACTACCAAGGAACCCAAAACAAAGTAGCAAACACAAACAAAACTATTTACACAGATATAGTCCCCACCCCACACTGAAAACCCAACACTGTCCATAGTGTGACATAATTAAAAAAGAAAGCAAGGTAGGGCGGGTGGACTCCCTGATCATTCATCCATGTCTGCATCACCGCCGGTGCCCTCAAGAGCCAAAAGGTCACCCTCATCTGCTTCCGAATCGGATTCACTATCCGACATGGTTCGCCTCTTGTCCTTATCAGTTGGGACATCATCCCATACGAGTTCTATAAATACACGTCCAAGTTCCAGTAATGCCTCAGCATGTTCATTCAGGGGTACTTTGTTGCAACTTCATTCAACTGCTCCTGAGTTGAAGCTCGACATCCATTTCTATGACACATCATCTCCAATCCAAACATGCGCGCCGTGATCATCTCATCCCTCCGGTTGCGCTCCGCTGTGGTGAGGGTAGGTCCATGCATGTTCTCCGACCCCTTTGTCTTCGTGACATCTAGGGGTGTGGTGAACAAAGGCGTCATGTAGTCCACACTCCCCTCTGGAACTCCAGCTCACCTGCACAAAGTAGTAATTAGTTCCCCAAAAGCATACCTTCGGCCTCGATGTACTCTAGCCTTGCGCATAGACGATTTTAGCACCGCTCCTACATTGATGGGTAGGTCCTTCATTAGAGCATAGACCAAACATACTCGATCTCTCGTCACCTTGATAAAATGCAGCCCTGGTATCAGACAATTCATGACAATTTTTAACCACACCCGAGCTTCCCGATTCATGTGAGCATAAGGATATGACTGGTGATAATCACAGTGCCCATGCCGAATCCATTTTGTGGTGGACTGCGCCCCACACAAAGCGTGCCGAATCTGCTGATATGGAGGACTGATATTGATCCCTGTGAGGACATCCGAAGGGGCATCTGTAGTCCCTAAGAGTTGATTTAGCGCTGCAGGTGTCAAAGGGACCTCCACACCCCGCACTGTCACAAAGTGAGAACGGGCATCGGGCTTCCAATTTGTGTAGAATTCCCGCACCACACTAACATTACACTCTGATGGATCCTGAAAAATGAAACCCATGTGCAACTCTTGCAGGCGACGGATAATGTGTGGGAACTCCCTTTCCAGGTTGACATCATCAAGTATCACATCCGAGAAGTACTTGGCTTCCGTGTGTGATTTGTACCACTTTTTGCCTTCTGATGTGATAGCCTTGGCCTCGTAGCGCTGAGTTTGTCCTCTTGGGACTGCGGGTTCCGGGGGAATTGTGGTGCCCGTTCTTACTCTCTTACGACTGCTAGATGCAACCGCTTTGCCCAACCTTTGTGTGCTAGACATGGTAACCTGCAATTAGATAAAACTCATATCAGTTATTGAGACTCAATAATGGAGGGCCACCCTACACCTACTCTCGAGCACGACTTCACAAACACCATGGTACTCAGACTGCTCAATGTTATTTTCAGCATATGATTCACCTAATTCACCCCAACCCAAACATAGAAACCCAAATATCTCAGATTCTACTCAAGAATTCAAACCAGCACCCATTCTTCTATTTCAATCACTTTCCCCATTACCAAGTTGCTACTCAAGAATTCACAAGCCATAAAGGAGCAGAAAACCACAAATGGGCAACAATTTAAATATATCACAAGAACTCATCCATCACATGCATAAAGACTAGCCCTATTTTCGTGAATCATCCCAACAAAGGAAATAAAATATTAGGGCAAATACCTTGCGTTATTAGACCCACAAAAAGTGAAGAACTTGAGGAGAAATTGCCATTTCGCGACACAGATTTGATCTTGGAAGGAGTTACGGTTGAATGGGAAAGGAGGAGAAAGCAATTAATCAAGGAAAATGGGTTGAAAAAGACGGATTAGGGGAATAAGACGGAATGTGGGTTGGGTTTTCACCCAGTTAGTCGGGTAAAACCCGAATTTTTATTTGAAAACTACCCGAAAAACTTATAAGGTCTACGACGCGGAGCTGTCGCGGATATGCCTTGTTGTTTCGTCGCTTTACCTGGGGCATCCATCACATGGAGGAAACAAGTTCGCGACGCGCTCTTGTCGCGGACTCTACTGGTTTACACGCCCCATTTTCGCTTGGGGGTTGTCCTCCTGTAGAAACAAGTCCGCGACGCGGTGACATCGCGGACTTCACTGTTTTCTCGCCTAAAAAATTGTTTGTTTTTGCTCTTTAAATTACAAATTACAACTTTTAAGATTACTGCACTAACTTATAACTAAAAATAAACCAACTAGCCTATTCAAATAAAATACAACAGGACTATCTTCTAAATTACAAAGTCTCGGGTTGCCTCCCGAGTAGCGCCTGATTTAACGTCGCGGCACGACTCAGCTCCCCTCATTCATTGCTCAACTCCAGACTTTCTTCTTCTCGAACCACCTTTTGTCCGAAGTAATGCTTTACCCTTTGTCCATTCACAATGAACGTGGATTGCCTTCCTTCATTCCATAACTCTATCGCGCCGTGGTCAGTCATGCGCACCACCTCGAATGGTCCGCTCCATTTTGACTTCAACTTACCTGGAAACAACCTTAATCTGGAGTTAAACAATAATACCTTTTGCCAAGGCTAAAAAATTTGAGGCATAATATGCTTATCATGCCATCGTTTGGTCTTCTCTTTATAGAGCTTAGCATTTTCAAAAGCATGGAGTCTGAATTCCTCCAATTCATGTAGCTGACCCATCTTTTTTCTCCCTGCTAGTTCTGGGTCCAGGTTCAACTTCTTTATTGCCCAATAAGCCTGATGTTCTAATTCAACTGGAAGGTGACACGCTTTACCAAACACCAAGTGATAGGGAAAAGTCCCTATTAGGGTCTTATAAGCTGTTCTGTATGCCCATAATGCATCATCAAGCTTCATTGATCAATCTTTCCTTTGGGCATTCACTGTTTTCTATAGAATCTGCTTTACTTCCCTGTTTGACACTTCTACCTGACCGCTAGTTTGAGGGTGATATGTTGTAGCTATCTTGTGTCTGACTCCATATTTTGCTAAGATATTCTTCACCAATTGATTTATGAAGTGTGTCCCTCCGTCACTGATTAGTGCTCTAGGAGTTCCAAACCGCGTGAAGATGTGCTTCTTTAGAAACTTCAACACCACTTTAGCATCGTTGGTCGGCAACGCCATCGCGTCAACCCATTTTGACACATAGTCTACAGCCATAAGTATGTATTGATTTCCATTCGATGGAGGGAATGGCCCCATGAAGTCGATCCCCCAGACATCAAATATTTCAACCTCCAAGATGTTTTAATGAATGTTGGGCTTGAGATGGATGCTCATCTGTGAGTTGAGGCGTGGTATCTAGTAACAATCTCTATATCCCATTTCTAATGAACTAAAGTAATGAATGTTAAGTACTCCGTGGGGAATAATACTAAGCACTGAATGGATATTCATTGAGATGGATACTCATCCATGAGATGAGGTGGTGTATCTAGTAGCAATCTTCTTGAGATGGATGCTCATCCGTGAGTTGAGGCGGGGTATCTAGTAGCAATCTTCTTGAGATGGATGCTCATCCGTGAGTTGAGGCGGGGTATCTAGTAGCAATCTCCTTATCCCATAACTATGTGCCCACATAGATTATTAACTAGTGGATCCACCTAAACTAAATTAATGGTCCTACCTTAGGCAAGCAGGAATCCCTTATTCGGTGTGGGTAACACCGGGATTCCATGATTTGCTCACATGGTCTATGTCGATTAAGGCTTACCCCCCACAATCAATGATAATGAACTATGACTTCTCAAGAAGGCACTACTTAGTGTGGGTGGGGGTATGAGACTTCATCCATGCATTGCACAAGTAGGCTTTGAGAGTAGTCATGGTGTGTTTATAAATGTTATAATGTCTTATGAAATGAATGTGCTTATAATGATGCTAATGAGAATGTTGATATGAAGGCTAAATGTAATGATGAATGCTTAACTTGGATTGTTGCTATGAGTTGCTTTCCTTGTCATGACTTGTTAAATAAGAATGTTCCTTATCTATGAGTACTGACTAACACTACTAAAAAACTGCCAAAAAGCGACAGACGAAAAAGCAACGCCAATTTCCACACAATCTATCACTTTTAAATTTAAAAAAATATTTTAAAATTATTTTACAAAAAGCGACGGACGACATCTCTTAGTCCGTTGTTTTTTTTTTTTTGCGGATTTTTGTGCCAAATATATATATAATCAATAATTAATTATTTTATATAGGTAGCGACGCAGTCCGTCGCTTTTTATTTAAAATAATTATTTATAAATTAAAAATTAACCACGCCGTCCGTCACTTTTAATTAGTTTAATTGGTTAATTGTTTTTTTAAAAGAGCAACGAGCGGCATCTCTAAGTCTGTCGCTCTTTGGTCAAAATGACTAGTCAAACATTTAAGAAAAGCGATGGACAACGTCTCTTAGTCCGTCGCTTTTTGGTCAAAATTTTGGTCAAATATTTTTAAAAAAGCGACGGATAAAGACGATGTCCATCGCTTTTTTAAAATTATGTTGAACCAAAAAGCGGGTTTTCCCCCCATTTTCCCATCTCTCTTTCTCTCTCTTCTCTCTTCTCTCTAAAACCAAACTGTTGCACCACCGCCCCATGCCACCCCACGCCGTCATCGCCCTTCTCTCCTTGAGCATTAGTCTCATTGCCGCCTTGCCCCGTCGGTGCTGCCACCCGTCGTCCCCACTGCCTCTTTTCCTTGGCTTGTTAAGGTTAGGGTTTAATTTTAGTTTTTTTCAATTCTAGTAATTTTTGATTTGTTATAAATTAGTATATTGTTTTAGTTTGATGAATTGTGGTATTCAAGTTAATTTTTATATTTGATTATTGTTAGTTAGGGAGAGAATTGAGGATTTTTTATTTTAGGGGTTTCTTCTAAATTGGGATTTTTTTTAATATGACTGTGAATTGAGTATTAGAAGTTAGAACTAACAAATAATTAGAAGTTAGAACTAACAAATAATTAGAAGTTAGAAGTTAGATTAGTTGCATTTTCCAACTTTGAAATTCTTGAATTTAGTATGTTGGTTGAAGTTAGAAAAACATTGAATTGTATATGAAAGTTAGATTACTTTGAAGTTAGAAATTTTTTGGATAGTATATGAAAGTTGAAATTAAATTAGTTGAATTTTCCAACTTAGAAGTTCTTGAATTTAGTAAGTTTGAAAGTTAAAGTTAGAAAAATTGGGGATTTTAAAATATGATTGTAAATTAAGTATTAGAAGTTAGAACTAACAAATAATTAGAAGCTAGAAGTTCGAGATTAGTTGAATTTTTCAATTTGCCATTGTATTTGTGCTTATATGTATTGTATTGTTGTTGAAAATTGGGTTACTTGAATTATATTCTTGAACTTAGAAATTCTTGAACTTTGGAAATTCTTGAATTTAGAAATTCTAGAAATTAGATACGAACTTGAATTTTTGTAGGATTTTAGAACTTTAATTAGGTTGTGAACTTTAGAAATCTTGAATTATTGTAGGATTTTAGAACTTTAGGTTGTGAACTTTAGAAATGTTGAATTATTGTGGGATTTTAGAACTTTAAGTTGTGAATTTTGGAGAACTTGAATTTTTGTAGGATTTTAAAACTTTAAATTGTAAACTTTAGAGAACTTGAATTTTTGTAGGGTTTTAGAACTTTAGGTTGTGAACTTTAGAAATCTTGAATTATTGTAGGATTTTAGAACTTTAAGTTGTGAACCTTAGTGAACTTGATTTTTGTAGGATTTTAGAACTTTAGGTTGTGAAACGTTAGAAATCTTGAATTATTCTAGAATTTTAGAACTTTAAGTTGTGAATTTTAGTGAACTTGAATTTTTGTAGTATTTTAAAACTTTAAATTGTGAACTTTAGAGAATTTGAATTTTTGTAGGATTTTAGAACTTTAGGTTGTGAACTTTAGAGAACTTGAATTTTTGTAGGGTTTTAGAACTTTAGGTTGTGAACTTTAGAAATCTTGAATTATTGTAGG
>JAJOOR010028442.1:0-16360 GCA_036250505.1 Solanum acaule | reverse complement strand
TGCGTATTGGTAGCCTAACCAGAAGACACTCATTGGCAATGGAGCGGCAGATTCAACCATGTTGTGTTTAATGGCAATTGATTTTCGGTGTTTTTCTACAATCGCAGCTACTGCCATTGATACGGATGAAAGTACAAGGCCAACACCTATACGTTGCAGCTGTCGAATCCCTGTTGGAATCCCTGTGAATTTCCTTGCTATTGGTATGAAAACGCGTTCGTAGATAGGGATCAGGATGATCATAAAAAGCAGGGGAATTGCAGGAATTGAAGCCCCTGGAACTTCAAACTTGTGGATTTTTCTGTCCATTGTTGTGCTTTGTTGGATGGTGAATGTTTGGAGCTGAGCCAAACATGTGTTCATGAAGACAGTACTTAATATAATTGGAAGCATTCTGACTACAATTTTTGTCTCTTCAACTTGTGTGACAGTACAAAGTTTCCATGGTCCATGTGCATTTGATGTGGATGCCTCCTGATCAGTCCTGTTTATCGCTGCCTGGTCCAAAAACCTGAAAATATTTCAGGGATTTTATCATTTATGCTGTATCAAATATCAACTAGAACATAAATTGAGAGATAGTAAAATGTGTTAACCTACTTGAATTGTTCAGTTTTTCGAAGAATCTCAGTATCATATCTAGCTTCCTTATCCTGAATCTCGTGTAACTCGTGTTCATTCTCTGGCAAACAAAGATTTCTGTTTCTAAGTGCTACAACAAACACCTGCATGATACGCGTAAGGGGGCTTCCTTTTGTGACATTGTTTCTATACAATGATCTTCCCAATGTTAGGAAAAGAATTGCCAAGCCTACTACAATACTGCATACAGCAAAAGACCAATCCCATCCTTGATTCTCACTTATCCACACGACAAACGTGACACCAAACAAGGCACCAGTGGTGAGAAAGAACATAAGCCAATTGAAGTAGCTTGATAGTTTAGCAGCCTCTTTAGGGTCTTTCTCATCATACTGATCAGCTCCTAAAGGCGGCGCTGCTGCTTTGACTCCACTGGTCCCAATTGCAACTAGATAAAGTCCCGCGTACAAGATTGCCAGTTGACCTTTATTTGCAGACTCACATTGGTTCATTTGGCTCAAGGGTACATCCTTACAAGGAAATGGTCTTAGTTGCCTGAAATGTGCTTGCACTGCTAGAAGTGCATACCCCTGAAAAGTGAAACATCCACGTAAGAGTCCGTTTGACTTAGCTGATTAAAAGTAACTGATAGAAGCGTTGAAACTGATAATAAGCAGGGGGATGGGGGGACGGGAGGATTAACTTACAACGACTTCAATGCAGCCAAACAGAACACAAGTCTTGAACCTGGACAAGTAAGTATCCGAAAGGAAGGCACCAAATAATGATAGCAAGAATGCTGTTCCCATGAAGTTTGTAACAGCAGTAGCTGATTCTGTTATGCTGAAGTTCATAAATCCATAAAAGTAAGTCACCAAGCTCACACCAGTTGCGAAGAAAGCCATGACATCGATTCCCGCGATAGCTGCATGGTTTAAAGATTTATTATCAACACTCTGAAAACTAGTTGTTCATATTACATTAAGTTATGCCTATTTTTACCATATGCAAATAAAGCTGCTCTATTTCCCCCTAGCCTTGGTGGTTGTTTGGGTTCAGTCTTGACATCTCTGCACATCCCCTGCATATAAGTAAACACAAAAAAACTAATTACCATAAATTCCATGCATGATTTTAAGCTATGTTGCTCGGACTCTTCAAAAATGCCAACGGGTGCCTGTCAGGTCCTCCAAAAGCCGTTTATTCTTGGAGGATCCGACACAACATATTTGGAGAGTCCGAGCAACATAAATTTTGAGTCATTGAAAGATTTTTCTTTTGGACATTTTCTCTAGGAGAGCTTACCATTTTGATGTTGGAGTTTTCCTTCAAGCACCAAAATGTGAAATATGGATATTGCTAGTTTGAAAGGTTTCTATGAATGTTATAGTATATTAGTATCATAACTCTTCCTTTATATAGTAGAATGAAAAGATATAATCTTTCACATAGGACAAGAAAAGATATAAAAGGAATCAAACTGCATATTCATATTTGGGAATTAACTAATGAGTTTGTATAAGATAAACAAACACCTTAATCACATAGTAGTGTTTGACTAAGTTTATAAACTGATCAAACTGATGTATAAGTACTTTCTTGGCTTATCTACGAGTTTGGTCATAAGTTAGTTACCCCTAACTTGTGACTTTTCAGCATATAAACACTTTTAGTTTGTCCAAGACATTTACTATTTTATTCTTAATATTTATTTTAAATTTCAAAATATCTTTCCCAAAATAAAACCTCTAATTTCCTATTCGTTGTGTATCCTATATTCGTTGTTTCTCCTTTTCTTTCAAAAAAAAATAATTTTTAAATTTGTAACTTTTTGTATAATAATTTTAAGGTTATATTAGTCATTTTTAGATAAAAAGTCAGTTTTTAATTATCAGTTTGAGCACATCAACATAAAAGTAACTACTTATTTATAAAATGAGTTTCAACATTAAAATTTTATCAGCTATTTACAATCCGCTAATCCAATCGGGGTGGAATACTCATTAGTGAAAACTAAGCAGTACATTCAAAATACTAGTATATTTCTTCTTTTCATTTGCAACATGGAGTTAATCAAACAAATGGTTGTAATTTTTTTAAATCCCAAACAGTGATGTTTATATAGACATTTCTATTCTCATTTGGTCAAATGGTATCTTAATCTGAGAAAAGGGACAATAAGTATCAGATTAACATTTGGTCCAAATTTGTTTTTTCTACCGTTAAAGCCTTAAGTATGATTATGTCAACATTGTTAATCCCCTATTAGAATTGATTTGAAAAGGATTAAAGTAAGTGTAAGCAAATTAGTAGGTCAACTGGCTCTGATGCTGAATTGTAACTTAGCATTTTGACACTCACTTTAGGACAAAGACTAACATTATAATGCTAGAGATACATAGATGGCAACATAAATATACTTAAAATAATTTGAACGTTGGTTTTTTAAGAAAAATCGACGCCAAATCATCGGCTTTGCCTTTGTTGCTTAGCTACTTGGAATTGAATTCAGATATTTTCTATGAGTTTGGACAATTCCACCACTCGACCACACATGCTCTTTAATGAAATATTTTCATAGTTTTAATGTTTTTTAGTGTTACACAGTAGATTTGAACCCAAGAATGTATATGAAGAAGATAAAAATTGTAAAAAAGAGAAATTTGTTGATAGTTAACAGTTAACACTATATTGCCGGCTTTGTCATCTATCAAAGGCATAAAACTCTTGAAGTTCCACTGGCATATTCAAGAATCAATCTCAACTTGATCATTTTTTAAACAATAAATATCAAAAGTTGACTGCAGTATACATATAAAAAGATAATTTAAGATGAAGTGTTAAAGACAGAAACGTTTTAACTAAAACTGAAGTATCTCAGAGTTTGGTGAAACTGATGAATCAAAGTCGTCAGCTATTTTCTGTTTTCCCTACAAAAGCCATTCTGATACTCACCGCACTGGGTATTTACACCAAACCAATTCAACTTACTATGGTTAAGTGATTTAATAAAGTAAAAATGTTCATTAATTAACTATGATTCAGTAAGATAAGTGTATGTACAAACATTCATTGATTTGATGTAAACACTCGGTCTGTATTAAGCATAAACCAGAGTCAATTATGTAAGATCCAACTTAGTTACAAACATATATCAGAAAACTTGTTATTCAGAAATATAAAGCCACTCAACTTTGTCCTAATTATCAATTTTTGTGGCTTTCCGTGTGGGCTAACCAGCAAGAGGATTCATCACGCTCCCTAGGAACAACATCGCACCAGTAGATTCATCTCTTACAAGGAACAAGAATGGATGGTCCGCAACAAAGTCAATTTCCTTCTCAATGCTCACGCATTGAGACTGCTGCAACATTACTATGACAGCGGTAACAGCTGCAGCTTCAGTTCCTTCTTCATTTACCTCAATGAAGGACTTGTGATAAACATCTGAAACAAACAGTTTCTTAGATATATGGGAATCAACCATTTCAGTGAGACCACCCGGATAGAAAGGTGACTTGAGGCCGAGCCCCCATAGAACTTTAGTAGCTTCAAACCCGAAAGTTATTTTGAATTTAGGGATGAGAAATTTGCGTGCTTTAACTTTTTCATATGGAAAATGCCGGTTTAAAAATCCAGGTTCTGAACTGATTTTGTCCAGTAAAGCAGGTAATCCATCACGGGCATCAGGCAGAATGAAATACATACAGAAACGACGAGTGTCCATGCCCTGTTTATAAGGAAGCCTCAACATTTTAAAGCCATCAAAGGCTGTTATGTACTGCTCCTTCTGGCTAGTCATGAAGGGTGCTCGAACAGATCCTTCATTGAGGAGATGGAATTCGTGGTCTTTTGTTTCGAAAGCATAGAACTTCTCATTCCATTCTCCTTTAAAATATAGTGCATTGGCAAAGATGAGCCTCATCATGTCATCCACCGCGTCTGGAGGAAGAATCTCTTTGATGAGATCATTTGTCTTCATTTTAGCCCACTGATTCACTTGATTGGCAACCTCAGCAGGCTTAACCAATTAGTAAGACAAACACAGAATGATAAAATCAGCACACTGTATATGTTTTACCCTACAATTCCTTTTCAATAAAGCTAACAAAGGAAGATTATGGTTAAAAAATAATTGATGACAGTATTAACCAAGAGTATGTGAGATTTTTGCTGATTTAAGCCAACAAAGGAAGATTATACTACTTGAGGCTAGAGCCGTTGAGAAGGCTGATCAACATAAGTTGTGTCCTAATTGTTTTGCTTTGTACTTTTTCAAAGTTATATTGATCCTTCAATCTGTATCTCACTCTTAAACGAGTTAGTGGTTGGTAATATTGTTCATCAATGTCTATTTCATATGATAATATTTGGAGAATGGAGGATTTAAGGGTGTGTTCGGTATGGAGGAAAACTTTATTCAAATTTTCCCATGTATTGTTGATTTAGACAAGTTCCTTAAAATAAAAAAAAAATGATTTCTGATGAATGAATGGAATACTTGACTCAATATAAGGGCTTGAACAATCCTACTTTCTATGACGTAGTTTTTAAGATCCGAGTCAGGCCTTAAGCTTAATTTGACATAGTATATCATGGATAGACCTGATGTGGGACCTAATGAAACAGGACAGTACCACGGTACATCTCCTTTCTTTGAGCTAGCTTTTCGGGTGTGAGTTAGGCTCAAAACTCACACCCTCCAACACACCTCCACTCCATATCGCATTGTCTGAATTATATATAAATATTTTTTCCTTATTCCAGTGAAACAAAATGAATAGAGGCATATACCTTGTTCTGAAAATCAACATACTCGGAAGCGGCCTTGTAAACATTATCCACAACATGTTTGAAAGAATGCTTGAAAGGAAGTGTTTGATCGATCCAAACGCCATTAGCAATGGACAAACACGGACCTCCATTGGGGCTTCCATCAACAAAGACGGTGTCGACAAGATAAGAATAAAGAGAGTTGAGTTCATTAATTGATTTTGACTTGAGAAAACAGAGCAGCTGATCTTGAGTTGGTCCATTAGAGCCAGCAGCAATGAGGCCAAGTGCTATTTGAATTGAGAGAGGAGAGAACACCAGATTGGTATCGCCATTAACCTCTTTTGAAAATGTGCTTAGCAAGCATGAAAGAAACGTCCGTCTGATTGGTGATCGACTCCTGGAGATCCATATTTGCTTGCAAAGAAGAAGGGGTTGACTTATCAATCAGATGGACACCCATTATCACTACACCAAGAACATAGTTTTTTGTCTACGTGTCCAATTTTAACTATATATTCTTTAAACGTATAATTTGACACCGATTCTGATTCAATACGGCAATTTGTTCGAGAAGCTTAGAGGTAAACAAAGAGCATAGAAGAGAATAAAGTGTTGCGCCATTCTGGGAAAAGACTTCAGCATTTATGTTCTCGGTTAAAAGTTTGGTTCGTTTAATACTACTAGGTCTGGACACGCGCTTTGCGCGTGTAATCCAATTTTATTAACCACAAAATTTTAAAAAATTACATAAATATTAGTATTAGGAAACATGTTTGAGTTATAAATTATATACTCCATTTGTCCTAATTTATGTGACACTTTTCATTTTTCGAGAATCAAACAGTTTAAGTTTGACCGAAAATTTGCACATGAAATCTTCAATTTTTTTGAAATGAAATTTATATATTTGTAAGCTACGTAAAAAGTACTATAAGTCACAATAATTGATAATTCAAAATATTTAAAAGATCTATGAAAAATTTACGGTCAAGGATAGATTTGTTTGAATCTTGAAATCCGAAGTGCCACATAAAATGAGACGGAGGAAGTACTAAAGAAGAAGTGCAAATTTTTAAAGTGATATTTTAATCCTTCATGGTGAGCTCTCTAAAAGGAAGAAATATTTCTCAAAGAAATCCTTGGTTTTCTTACTTTGATTTCTAATTTCGCCTTTAATTAACAAAGTTACTGGACCTTGTTTCTTTTGGTATAATATACAATCTCTTCTTTACCTATTGATTTGGCAAAAATAACATTTTAAAATACCAACACTCAAGCCGAAAGGAGTTGAGAAATAGAACATATGTTTATATAATTACCTCCCAACCAACTAAAAATACCTTTTGTGTAATTATGTTTTTAGTGTCATATGTATTTTTAATTTTTTTTTTTTTTTTGTGAATTTGATTAAAAGTAATTTTACCTAAGGTGTATATATATATATATTGAATATGTAATATGCATCAATAAAATATTGAATAAGGTATATATAATTTAATAAAGAATATGACATGTTAAAACAGTTGGAAGCTAAAAGTGAAGAAAATAAATGCATGACACATATTAAACTTGTAAATAAAAAGTTCATATCGAATTTGTACATGTCTAAAGGTAGATGAAATGTCTTTCCAATTAAATTTAATAGACAATTAATTTTTATTAAAAAAATGATAAATATACTTTTAAAAGACACTTTAGTAATTCAATTTTTGACTTAAGACTCTTTCCACTTTTAACAGAATGATCTTGCTGACTTATATTACTAAAATCTAAACAAAATGAAACCTAATAACTCCATTCTCATAATATTTTTAATTTACATGATTTCAATTTGAGGAATAGTTTTTAGTAGTAACAATGAAGGGTCCAAGGAATTCATAAAGAAATAACCAAAATGTACAAAAGCAAAATTGTCATCATACCAATCATTTGAATTTTAACACTACGAAAAGCTACATTAATGTAGAATGCAAGAAAACTATTAGGCTTAGTATCGCATAAATGTAAATATAACTTCTCATTTTTATTTGAAAATTAAATTGTTAAATCTCATATTGTATAAATTGTAGAAAAATAAAACATGAAACAAAATGGGTGAAAATGAACCATATATATATGTGTTCGCAACACTATGTTAGATAGACGATAAAGTAACATAATCTTTATTTAAATTACTTGTATTTAAACAAAAGCATATTGCATAAACTATTCAAGTATTATCAAACTCATCATGTATCAATAGAAGTTTTGTCAATTAAGTAGCACATAAAAGAATAATAACACAAAAACAAAGTAATTTCTTTTCATAACAATGCAAAATGATACAGAATTACATAAAAATATGGGTTGCATAAATTTATTTTCGACAATCATACCTTAACTCCAAAATGGAAAAGAAAAACTTAAAATCATAAACTAACATAAAAAAGATCTAAAGAAATATATAGGTCATATCTTATACTTTTTCGCTTAACACTTGAACTATATTATAAGAAAACTTCTCTTTTTAATCTCAGAATGAAGCTATCAATTCTTCACCTCAATTAGTTTCTTGACGACATGTATCTATATCATTATCTAAGAAGAAGAAAAGAGAACTGTTGATGAAATAAAAGAAAAGAATATGATGATCTTGTGAACACCTAAATTTTTATCAAACCTAAAGTTTTACACCATTTTTATTCCTTAAATATTTCTTTTAAATCTAACTTAGATACTTTATTTTTATCGTATTTTATTAAGTTTATTTAAAAGATTTAAAAACTACAAAAATAGAGTCACACTTTAAGGTATGCTTTGTTTCAATTATTTAAAAAAAATGGAATGAAAACTTACAAAAAATATATAGATGTTTTCTGTTAATTTAAATTTTAATAAATAAATTAGTGTCTTTTAATTATAGTTTATTATATTATTATTAGCTACTTAATTTTTGATTAGTTTTTTTTTAAAAGGGTAATATTATATTATATTAAAAAATAATAATAATAACCTACCCCACTTTCCTCTCTAATGACCCCACTTACCCACTTTCCCCTCAACTACACACCACCTGCACCTTTAAAACCTATATAAAATATACCAACATATACACGACAGTGCATGTCCAAGTTTGTGTGCAACAAACAGAGAAAAAAAAAGGGTAATCTTTTACATAAATATTTATAACCCGCTTTGATTATAGTAATCTAAAGATATTAAATCTTTTCATAATTTATAGTCTCAATATTTCTTTTCAATTCATCCGAAACTTAAAAAGTTTCTTTTGAGACTTACTACAACCCCAATAGTATTCCTCTGGTAATAATACAACTCATTAGAGCTTGCAATTAATTTTGTGTATTATCACATATTCCATGACACCATCCATATGGTGAACATCTCCTTCAAGGAGAAACTTATATTACTATTGTCATGGTCAAAATTATTACGAGCAAGACATTTTTCTTGCTTTACTTTTGTTGTACCATAGGTACACAATCAATGACAAATTTGTATTGCCATACAATAATATTATTTTGGTCATGGCCACAACCTTTATAGGCAAGAATTACTTCTTTCTTTTTCCCCTTTCGGTAGTTCATAATAAACATACCATAATATTTATGACGTATAAACGTACACGATCAATGACCATTTCTGTCAAATAAAAATTTATTTGTTTCTCTCAAACCTCCCGTAGAGGTGAGTTGTGACATATATCCAAATCATAATATTTTTATTATACCTTGACTCATTCACTTTCAAAATAGTCGAGCATTCATGATTCTTATCACAAGTCACAATCTCTTCATGAGTTGACCATAACCACTTATACATGTCATATCTTATAGTTGACATATTTACATGACCCACCTTAACATCACTTTGAAAGATAAAGTGCACCATCCCTTTATATTCTTTCTTTTGATGGAGGATTTATAAACTTATCACATTATTAGGTCGACAACAATCACAAGTTCAATGACCTTTCATATCATTTTGAAGATAAAAATTACCTTCACATTTTGAAGGACCACTTGGAGAACCCATACTGTTCTTCCTTTTATAATTACCACAATGATGACTATTATAATTCCGTCCCTCCATGCCCTTATTCATATTGTTAATCATTTGTCATCTTTCAGACTAATTATTCACTGTTACCACATTCATACGATAGAATGGAGCAAGTCAACAGTCGGATTTCAAAGTTATCATATGTTGCTACCACATTCTTTTCAAGGAATGGAGCAAATTCAATGGACCGAATTTCAAGACTTTTCATTAAAAATATTCTATTTTTGTCTTAGTCATGATTTTATCATTACTATGGTGCATTGAGACACAAACTCAATGTCTTATCCATATGAGGCGCGTTAGGCCATAATTTTATGGGATTCGAACCCAATATTTTATCATCATGGTGCACCAAAATTTAAATTGATGTCTTACCCCCTTTGGTGCGATGAAACTTGAATCCATTGTCTTACCCTTCAACTAATGACATATAAACCAAAATAAATAGAACTAACACAAGAGCTTTTAAAAATATTATCATTTTCTTGTTCTATATGAATAAGTGAACTAGATAAGACATGAAAGAAAATTATTCTTGTATGTCACAAGTTCGTCTCCCTCCACCATTTGCCACATGAGTATAGGTGTATCTAATCTTGCATAGCGAATTTCCTTATCGCTGATTCATCTGCAAACTTAAATCAACTTATTAAATAAAGTAAAACTTAATATGTAAATAAAACTTACCTCTGTACTCTAGCATCTTAATAAAGCAACATATATAGCATATGTCCAGATTTACTATATGAATTAACATCATATTTGTTGATTTTCTTTTTCTTTGTTTTGTTGGATCAATTTGATCAATAACTATTTACTCCTTCTTTTCATCATCACCATCAAATTATTGGTATAAAACTCAACTTGGATGATGTGGTGAACAAAATTGAAACTAGAAACAATTCGTGTTGATAACGTGTTATAAAATCAAGCTCAGAATAATATAAGTATAAAGAGAAGAAGGCAAGAAATGTAGATAGAAGAAAGAACTTTTCTTCTTATTCAAGTGTGTTCCAAATGGTGAGTGATATCTCTATTTATAGTGTTCAGATATCACTCCCAAAGGTCACCAAAGTAGTAGATACATAGTTATCCCTTAAGGTTCTTATCACCTTGGAAGCACCCATACATGAATCCAATTAATTCTTGGATAAATCTAATGGATAATCCACACAATGCAATGGATTTATAACATCTTTTTATTTATTTTTACTTGTCTACTATTTCACAAATAAATTTTCACTTTTAATAAAAAATTATAGATTTTCACAAATGAATGAAGTGAGTATATATATTTTATTAAAATATATAATTTTTTATTATTTTAAAATTAGAACAAGATCAAGATCAAATAAACAATAATAATGAGAGAAAATAGTCAAAAGCCCCCTCAACCTATTAGCCAATTTTCAACTACACACTTATTCTATATGGGTTTCTATTACCCCTAAACTATTTAAATATGGAATAATCACCTCCCTAAAAAGTCATAACCAGTTTTATGTCATAATAATGACAGAAGAGCAACAATAACCAAAAGAGTAGTTGCACCTCCTCATCTTTATCAATTCCAACATACCTACTTAATTAATTACACAGTCATATAGAATATAAAATAAATAAAGTGAGTATATATTTTATTTAAGTCTATAATTATTTTTTCAAAAGTTTAACTTTCTTAAAATTCGAGCAATATCAAGATCAAATAAACAATGACAATGACAGAAGAGCCACTGAAATAATTAATTAATAATTAAATAAATATGATTTATAATAACAAATTTTAGAAATTACGTACTTAAAAATTCATTAATATATTACTTGTTTACGGTTGAATTTGTTGCAGTTAATTTTGTTATAATTTATAACTCTATTAAAAAAATAATCATCAGGAAAATAAAAGGTGCACATGTTAAACGAGTAATTAAATCAAAAACATCTAAAATTATATTATTGACAAAAATAGTACTTCCATCTTGAATTAACAATATTTTTTTATTTTTTTAAAATTTTTTATGACTTTAAATATGTAATTTAAAATCATTATTTTTCACAGTAGAATGTAAACTATTTAAATGATAATTCAAAGAATCTACTTTTATGTTATAGATATGTAATTGTATTTCATTAATGTTTTCACTTTTATTAGAATTGTCAATTAATATATATAATATACAGCATTTGCTTGCAATTTATGTTATCTAAAAATTTAGAATAAAATATAATTTTATAGTACATCAAAATTTTGAAAAGAATAAATTCAATGATTTTGGTTATTAAATTCTGAGCCACCAAACCTCTAGTCAATAAATGATTTTGGTTCTAACTTAAATTTTTGTGTGGGAGAGGTCATATTTGCCCTTCTACGCTTAAAAGAATCATCGGAGAAGGGCCTAAAATGCCCCTCAAGTATTTGAATTGATATAAAACTATCCTCCATCCATCTATCGGCCCTAAAATATCCTTGACGTCCATTTTTTGGCTAAAAAATACCCTCGATGTTAATCCTTTGGCTCATATCTACCCTTATTTTTAGTAGCTCCCTTTAAGTAAAATTATTAAATATCTATTTATTATATTGCTTAATGTGATTGGTCCAAATTTAAACCCTCTTCAAATAAATAATAAAAATGATATTTTTAAAAATTCTATTTTTCTATAAAACCACTTATGATTCATATTTTGACCCGATACACTTGAAAATAATATTGAAAAAAATAATTTCATGATATCTTCCTATTGACCTATTTTAAATCAACCCCAATTCATTATAATGTAACTCAACTCATAAATGGGGATCCAACTAAAATCCATACTTACCGCAACTGATTGTCCATCTAAAAATATTATTATTTTCATTAATATAAAATTTTCTCTCAATTATCCAAATGCCTTGTTCATTTTCTATTTTATTCATTTTTTAATCTCTTATTCTTAATTAGGATATCCGGGACTCAAACTTGAAATGAACTCACATATTTATATTCTTTTAATTAGTATTATTGTCATGATGGAATGAGGGTGGGGATAAAAGAAATGATTATTTTTATTCTTTTATTTTTAATTTTGGGTACACACAAAAAAATGTAATATTTGTACATATTTGCTTGATTAAGTCATCTTTTATTGAACTAATTATTTCTATATGAATGCATCATTATTTTCCTCCCTTTTTTCTCTCTTGTTTGTCATAAATTAAAAATAAAATAAAATTGTGGACAAGATCCAAATAGAAAAAAAATTGGAAGAGATAGGATGTGAAGAGCCGGAGAGGGAGTAGTTTAGAGAGTAGATGCTTAATCTTTTTATAATTTTAAATTTACTATGAAATTCAAAATCAAGTCAATCATGTGAGCTTATATATATTAAGTAATTTCAAATTATTTTAACGAAAAAGGGCCTAAAATGCCCTTAAACTATGAGATTCGGTACAATATTACCCTTCATCCACCTAATGAGAGTGATATGTTAGATATAAGGGTATTTTTGAGCTGAAAGGTGGACGTCAGGGATATTTTAGGGCCGATAGGTGGATGGAGGGTAATTTTATACCTATTTAAATACTTGAGGGGCATTTTAGGCCCTTCTCCGAAGAATCATATGTACTCTCTTCATGTATATATTTTTTAGGGAAAAAATCTGAAAAATATTTCAACTTTGGCCGAAATTGTTGTTACGATACCAAACTACATGGAGGACCTTTTACCTCCCTACACTATTTAATAGTGTATTTTAAAGGTATATACATGCCCACGTGGACACGTTACTATCTATAATGATGCAATATTTATGATGTCCACGTGGACACATATATACCTTTAAAATACATTATTAAATAATGCAGGGGGTAAAAGGTCCTCCATAAAATTTGGTATCGTGACAGCAATTTCAGTCAAAGTTAAAGTATTTTTCAGACCTCTTTCCCTATTTTTAAATATATTTTTCTTTATCATCTAACTTTAGACACATATTTAGCGAAAGAAAATCATAGGAAATGGAAGGAACTTCTTTCGAGTGCGTGCTTCATGAGTAAATATATTGAGAATTTCATTCACAACTTGCATGGACTTCTAGTTGAAAATACTTACATAATTAGCATATGTGAGTCGATTGTTGAAGTTATGGGGTTGACAAAATTCATTAATAATAATGGAGAAATGATCTAATGGATCATTATACTTGTACGAGTTTGTATTATGGACCCTTCTACTTAACTCTTTAGCAATTGAGCTCTTAAACTCAATCAAAAGAAGATTTTTAAACTCATCCTACCATGTGTGTAGTTGACTCTCTCTTAAATAGATGAGATCTGGCTCGGAGGTCAGAAATCCGCAACCTCCTCTTTAACCACCCTACTAGGGGTGGGGCGGCTCTCTCTGAGAATACCTTAAATAGGTATTTGGGCCAGGTCGAGAAAGATCCGGATTTCCCAGAGAGTGCTTTTCCGGTGCGGTGTAACCAACAACTCAAGGCTATCAAGGGAAGGAGTTGCAGGACCGGAGTTCTATCTCGGATCTACAGAATGACCTAGCATTGAACCTTACTTCAAAGACTGGAAAGCTTACAACACAGGTAATAGAGCGAAGCCTTAGGCTGATAAACTGATTGAAGGCAGACCAAGAGCATTACCTACGAGGATTTATTAGGATGGCTCAAAGACTTATTCGGTCTTTTCCTCAAAGGCGGGTTCTCTGTCAGTAGAGTGATTGCCAAAACCTAGGTATGTTTTCGGAGAATAATAAGAAGAGACGGTTGTAGCTTTTAGAGACTATCCTCTGCAGAGTTATAAAAGGTAAAATCTTTGATGATTCCATCATCTATGATTGAGTTGCGAAAACTTCTGGATAGGTATCCTCCATCTGAACCGAATTCATGTCATATCCACGTCATTTAAATGAATAACGTGTAATAATTATATTCATTAACTATTTTTAAAAAAAAATTAAAAATATTAAATAAATAGGTTAAATAATCTTTTAACTCACCATTTTTAATTAAATAAAATAATATTTTAACTCCACACGGTTGATAAAAGACTCAACAATGAAGAAGACGATTTCTTAATTTTTAATTTCTTTTTTCAATTTATTATTTTATAATTTTAATTTTTTTAAATTTAAATATGATATCACTCAAGCAGGCGTGTAGTCACACACTCTTACCAATTCAGCCATCTTAATGCCACATAAGTTTAGTCAACGGTCAGAGGGTTCAATATATGGTGTTTTACCTAATTTAAGGATTCAATTGATAAAGAGTTAAGTAGAAGGGTTTATAATACAAACTCGTATAAGTACAAGGGTTCATCAGACTTTTTTTTTGTTTAATATAACCACACTACTCTCGTTTAATATTTTTTAAAACTCTGGAAAAAGACTAAACAACTACCACTTTGTCATCAATTATTATTAATATGCCAGATACAAGATAGAATATTTCAGAATTAAGTTTAAAATTAAAATTATACTTGATTGAAGTTTATGAATTTATCTCAAGAGGTAGCAATTCATCTAAGGATGGGAGAGTCAAAGCTGGAAATAGTGATGTTTCCATGGCTTGCTTTAGGGCATTTGATCCCATATATGAATCTGTCAAATGAACTTGCAAAAAGAGGTCATAAAATCTCATTCTTGTTGCCCAGAAATGCAGAAATTAGACTTCAAAAACTCAATCTTTACCCAAATCTCATCAAATTCCATAAACTGACAATACCTCATGTTGATGGCCTTCCATATGGAGCAGAGACTACAGCTGATGTTCCTGGATCTTTGGAGAGTCTATTAAGCAACAGCTTTTGATGAATTGTATGATAAAATCAAATCTTTTCTTCAAAATCTAAAACCCCATTTCGTTTTCTTTGATTTTTCTTATTGGATTCCTGATTTAGCACGAGAAATTGGGGGTATCAAGACTCTGTTTTACCTACTTGTTTCCCTTGCTGCAATGTCTATATCACCGGATAAGGCTACTTTTATGACATCAACTGCTGCTGAGCTAGTAAAGCCACCACCAGGTCACCCTTCTTCCTGGATTCTGTGTTACTTCTATAAATAAATGTTTGTGATTATAAATTTTCAAATATATGCATTATTTGTGATTATAAATTTTCAAATATATGCATTATAATAGTAAATTTGCAATTTCATTCTGCTATCTAAAGATGTGGTATCTATCTCCCTCCAGGTTACCCTTCTACTACTGTGGTGTTGCGTGAAAGTGAAGCTGTTATCATTTCTATTTCATGAATATGGCAAGGGGGTGACGTTTCAAGAACGATTGAGCAAGGGATTTACACAATGCGATGTAATAGCTGTGAAAACATGTAGAGAGATTGAAGGAATCTTTTGTGACTACGTAGCAACACTACTTGAAAAGCCAGTCCTTTACGCTGGACCTGTAATTCCCGAGCCCAAAAAGGAGCAACATGAATTATCAAATTGGCTCGAGAAATTCGAACCAGGATCAGTAATGTTCTGTGCATTTGGGAGCCAATTGATTCTTGAAAAGAAACAGTTTCAACAACTTGTTTTAGGCCTTGAATTGACTGAGTTACCATTTCTTTTAGTTGTTAAGCCACCTCAAGGGACAAATTCAGTAGAAAAGCCTTGCTAGAGGGATTCAAACAAAGGATTCAAGAAAAGGAATGATTCTTGATTGTTGGGTGCCACAATTGGAGATTTTAAGACACAAATCAGTTGGTTGTTTTGTCACTCACTGTGGTTATGGGTCGATGTGGGAGTCTTTGGTGCTGTGTGATTGTCAATTGGTACTTTTGCCAAGGCCTATTGATCACATTTTTACTGCTAGGCTTATGGAACAACACCTTAAGGTTGGTGTAGAAGTGGAGAAGGATGAAAATGATTTGTTTACAAAGGAGAATTTGTGCAAGGCTGTGAAATGTGTGATGGATAAAGATAGCCAAATTGGTTGTTTAGTGAAAGAG